>OZ005741.1:51587123-51874660 GCA_963930735.1 Dioctria linearis | reverse complement strand
GAATGGGAAAGAAGTTAAGGTTATAAATAGAGCACGATATAATAATTCTGGAGTGAGTCTTTCCAGATCTTTGCACTAAATCGCACCCTAGTGGGGTCGAAGCTAGGATAGAACTTATTTTTTATATTTAATATAAATATATTTGTGGGTTACTATAGAATAACATTTTGTATAGATTTTATACCCGTCTAATAAAACCTGTTTTCTTTAATTCTGTTATTACAGTATGCGTTTTTTCAAGAATTCATTTTCAACGCTCAATAACTGAAGCATTTGGCTATAAATCGTTACAGCTTGCATATCGTTAAACGGGATAAGAGGTCCTCTTTGGAACTGTACCCAAATTTGATCGTATGATATTCTCAAAATGCCTTACGAGCATTTAAGTAACTACATTTCCTTTGAAAAACGAAAATTTTTCAAACGTAAATTTGATGGCGAAGGAAATATATAAATGCGGGCAAAAGGCAACAGTATAATCAGGACACTCCAAGAAATCCATTCCCATACTCCATCCTACTTTTTTACCAAGCAACCTGGTTTATAGGTATAGTATAGGAACTTTAGGATTTCATTTCGAAAAAAGTCCAACCAAGCTGAAAATTGGTATACACTTAACTTTCAGCTCTTCAAATAAGATGTGAAAAAGTTCCGGGAATTTGGTTGTCCGCATAACTTGTGCCAGCCCAAAAACGGGGAAAAAATTTAATTCAGAGAGTTTTGCTATGAAATAAATTCATATCGAGTTTAGTCAAAATGAAATTGACCGAATTTGCTGCTAAATCCAACACGATAATTAAGTGAAAAAACTCTTTTTACAAATGAAAAATCTTTAGAAAAAAAATTTTTCTTTGTAAAAGACGGCGTTTTGAATCAGCACGATTCGTATTACTCATCAGTACGGCTTGGTTCCTGCCTGCCGTATACGCCAAAGATAATAACGAAGCTGACCTCGTATATGCATTTTTAAGTGTGAATTTTTTCATGGAATAAAGTTTATTGTGAACACTTATACTTTTCCCGTAATCTGGCTTGAAACCCCAACATAAAATTTGTATTGATATTTAATTGCATGTAATGATCGAAATCTAGGTTTCTCTGTGGTATCTTCACGTTTTGATATTTTTACAGACATTCTGGTATTAATTGCGTGTTCAAGTGTACAAAATTAACGTTCCGATTTTGAATTTTCTTATTTTACCATTATACAGATGTAAAATTCTACCATAAAGATATTTAGCTTGTCAGGTCAGGTCTTTTTCTTCGTGAATATTTTGGAATACATAATTAAAAAAAAAATTAAATTTGAAATTTCTAGCAGCTTATTATCTTTCGGTTTCTTCCTCTTCTTTATCAAATTGTTCTTGATTTTCTCACAGGACTGGTGACAAATTCCAAGATGGCTCGGAATCAATAGAATCGGTCTCTGGGTCGTCGATATCATTTCTTTTTTCTATTGAATCTTCGATTGGGGCAGCATTCAGGCAAGATGTCCCACGACAATTACCGTAAACTGCTGAACATTGGAGGCCCTAGTTTTAGCAGCCGTACAATGCGCCACAACCTTTCGTAGAATTACAGAAAATCATGTTCAAAAGATGCTCCGGGACAGGAGGTTGCAATGTTTTTATTGGCTCCAATATGCCGTTTTTTGAGGACCCATCCCCAATTATGCACGTTCAGCTGATACAGGTGCTATTTACCTGCGTCAGCTGTTGGGGGTAATGAACTCCAATTTACCGTTTTTTGTTTTTGTTTCTATCTACAGCTTTCTTCATAAAGCAAAAATAACGATAACGAAAATTACCAAGAGATCTACATCTTCCCCAACAACAACCGTTCTATTTATGCATGAATACTCCAAAGTTGTTACAATTATTAAAACGTCAACATCATTTCGAACATGTTAAATAACAAAATTATTAACTTCGAATATGACGGAGAACATCAAAATCAATCTGCGCTTGTTGTTACTGTTGGAAGGGACTTGCTCTTGGGTCACTGTGACATTCATCTTCTCGTCGTAGTAGGTGTCAGCAGATGAAGACTTTGCTGCTAGACAACGTTGTTCCATATCTTTCACGCGGTTGGTACGATTGTTGTACCATCGAAAACTATGAAAGCGTTTGCACCGTAATTATAATAGCTTTGTACATAACCAATATAATTACTTTCAACAAATCGAATCGAAAAATTCACTCTGATACCACACAACCCGTTGTAAGAGAAATCCTCCGTCGATGACGTATTTATTTTTTGTAAAATCAAATTCAGCTACAGATGGATTGAAGACGTCAAACAAAGGTGATTTTTACCCATATGCATGTATCCTTCAATAAACATTGACAGCGGGAACGGAGCATGTTTCACACCTTTCTTCGGTGGAAATTACAAGTTATACCAATAAACTTTATTCCGCCATTTTTTTGGAGAATTTTACCCTCTTTCTTTCTCATTTATATACCTTATAGCCGTAAGACCGAAAGGAACGAAGATATTCGCAAAATACCGAAAAGTCGTAATTTTTCCCCAGTTTTGGGCTGGCACAAATTATGCGGACAACCGAAAGTCAACACAAATTTTAAAGTCAGTGACCATGAAACCTTAAAAATAGATATAATCATAAAAAGTGAAATATAGATATAGAGGATAAGAAATTAGTTGACATATTTAAGTATGAAAAAATTTCTTTTGGAAACGAGTTAATGAGTGCGGGAATACCCAAAGTAAAGGACATATATCATGTAACCCTATGCGCGAGTGAATTAGACGTAATAATGGATAGAACTGTAAGTAAGTTCATAAAGAAAAAGTAATATACAATGATCAATGTAATTGGTTCACAGAGGAACTAAGGAACTTGAAGGAATAAAAAAATTATTATGTATAAGAGAGCTAGACTGTTGAATAATAATGAAGAATGGAGTAAATACAGAAATATGCGAAACAAATACAAAGCAAAAATATGCTTGACCAAAAATAAAGCAATAGCAGAAAGAATAAGTAATGCTGATGATTCGAAGCATATGTGGAAAATAATCAAACAAACTGTGTTAAGAAAAGAGACCAACAAAATCAAATGTGTTAATTTTGGAGATCGTTTTATCACAGACGATAGGGAAATAGCCGACAACTTTAATAAGTATTTTATAGATAGTGTCATTGAAATTAATAGGTCTATAAAGACGTGCGCGTATCAGGATAATATACAACCGACAAATAAGCGCATTGAATTTCAAATGGTAGATTTACAAACAATTAAAAGAATTCTAAAAACATTAAATAAAAAGCCTGATTATAATCACGTTAGTGCAAAAATGATAATTGTAAATAATGATCTGGTATTCTAGAGGTGAATTCCCAAAGTGTTGGAAGGAATCCTTAGTAATCCCGCTTGAAAAAGTAAAAAATTCAAAGATGTGCGAAGAGTATAGACCAATTAACATGCTACCATTAATAGAGAAAGCACTAGAAAAAGTAGTCCAAGTGCAGCTTGAAAGATATATGGAAGAGAACCAATTAATTTTGAAAACTCAATCAGGATTCCGTAAAACATATTCTTGTGAGACAGCATTAAATCTAATTATAAGTCGATGGAAGGAAAAAGTGGACAAGAAAATGTACGTCCAGGCAGTGTTCTTAGATCTAAAACGGGCCTTTGAAACGGTGGAACCCAATATTTTGTTAAAAAAATTAGATTCATATGGAATCAAAGGTAAGGCGATAAAATAGTTTGAAGATTACTTGATTGAACGATGCCAAAGAACGAGGAATAATGGGACCCTGTCATCGCTTGACTACAATGAACTTGGAGTACCTCAAGGCTCTGTTCTTGGAACTTTATTGTTCCTTATATACATAAACGACATAAATGATCCAATAAGTTTCTGTGAAATAAATTTATTTGCAGATGACGCACTAGTATATATTGAAGGTAAAAGTTTACAAGAGTGTAAAACAAAATTAGAACAGGACTTAGAACAATTGTGTCTGTAGTTCAGGAGAAACAAATTGAAGTTAAATGTGAACAAGACCAAACTTTTGACTGTTAATTTTAGAGATAAGTTTGAAGTAAGAATTACTGGAGAAACAATTAAGAATGAAAGTGAAGTGAAATACCTAGGAGTGATAGTGGACAGAGATTTAAGTTTTAAAAGCCAAATTGATTATATACATATGTAAAAAGATAGGTAAAAAAGTAAGTTTTTTCCGAAGGATTAGGAAACGACTCACCTTATTGTGTTCAATAACAGATATATAATGCAATTATTAAACCTCACTTGGAGTACTGCTCGACAATTCTATACTTAAGCACTCAAGGTAATATTGAGCGAATTCAAAAGCTTCAAAACAAAGCAATGCGAATAATTTTGCGGTGTAATAGATACACACCAGTACATTGGATGCTAGAAGCTTTAAAATATTTGACTGGCAAGCAAAGAATAGATTTAAATGTACTTTTGTTCATACATAACATAAGGAACGATAAACTCCCCAACTACTTGAGTGATCTTGTGCAATATGTTGGCAACGTTCAACCTTATCCACTAAGGAGTAACCAAAACTTTCGACTTCCAAGATGTAGAAGTGGAGCAGCGCAAAATTCACTAGGATATAGAGGATTCTCATTATTCAACGAGCTATATGAAGAAACAAAGAGTGAAATTAGATTTAGTCAATTTAAAAGAAAATGTATTGAATTTATTAGAAGAAGAACTTGAGTGAAACACTTTTTTGGTCTGATAGTTATAGAATTTAATTGTTAACAAAAAGTATGTTCTATACTAATAAAATTATTATTATTATTATTAACTCCGGGGACTTTTCACACCTTATTTTCAGCTTGGTTTCATTTTCTCCGAAGATGAGCTCATTTTTTGCCTAAAGTTTCTCGACTAGTATAAATATTTTTAAATTCTATTTATACCTGTGCAATTATAAATCCAAATTTTCTCTTGGTTTGGCCGAAACAATTTTTGTATCGATGTATGTTTTTTGTTTTGCATTTTCCAGGGAAATTCGACAGATTTTCATGTTTGAGTTTATTTAGTTATTATTTTATAGGTTTCAAGTGCAAAACTAAGGGCTTTGTAAAGCAGTAATTCAATTCAAATAAACATTTAAATATTTGTTGGAGCTCTTAAAGCTCACCCAGTTGAACAGGTCAAAATGTATTTCAGGTTAACCCTAATTTTTGGATAATTTGAACTATGAATTATAGAGATCTATAAGGTGACAATAAACCTCTTTTATCTGTTGTGTCGTCCAAGACACAACAGGTAAAACGTTTAAATTTAAAAAGAAAATCAATATTGATCCACTTTCATTCCAGGTATAGGTAAATCAAAAACTTCAGGAATGTAACATGGATAATATACATAAATGAAATGTTAAATCGGGATCGTATATAAAACCTGTATTCTGCCATTATTTCTGAGGCTAGATATAAATATTACATAATTTGTAGTTTCGGCTGAGATTTTATGGAATGTACTCATTTTTCGCTTTTTACTTCTCTTCCTTTTTTGGAGATTGCCTTATCCACAATTAAAAATAAAAAAAACTATACAATATTTTATAGCGCGGTTTCGGCCGTTTTTTACCATCATCAGTAGGCTAACTTAATTATCACAGACTAGCATGTTGATGGTAATACCAGTGAAGAATTATGGGGTATGCATTCATTTTGTGTTAGTTTACAATTTATTTGGCTCTCCGTATTTCTAAGTTTTCTAAGCAGTCCAACAACTTGCCCTTCTTTTCTATATGTAAAATTTCGGCCTTTTCATTTGAACATTGTTTGTGTTCTCTTAAATGTATTGTAAAGCTAAATGTCTGGATATTCATATTGAAATATTCTTTAACACGCTCACGCCGGAATGCATCACCGGTGCATCACTCGATTGTCCTATCGGGAGACTGCATCACCGATGGGTCGTACACGACTGTCCGATCGGGCGGAGTGCAGCACCGGCGAGTCAGACTTAAATATTCGATTTGACGCTGCGTACCATTAAAAATGTAGATCAGAAGAGAATAAATACATTTCAGTAAATTTCTCCCTTGAAGGTTAAAGCAACAATAAATGGAACTATGTGATGCCAGTGACAGATTAGATTTTAATTCCTCCAGATATAAATGTACATAACAGGGTTGCGTGCACATTTTCGTATTGAGTAATTTAGCCATTCAGTAATTCGTAGTTTACTTGTTTTACCCGAAAAAGTAAGATCAATCCAATCAAAAATATGAAGCCCTAGTCTGGTACACCAACGGTTCTAAACCCGAAAAAGGAATAGGAGTAGGAATATATTGTGTTAAGCCAAGAGCTCACTTGCATCAAGGCCTGGGAAAATATGGATAAATGTTCCAGGCAGAAGTGTATGCTATCATGCATGCGAAAACCCCAACCGATCCTCTCTATACTAACAAAAATATATACATATATCTATACAGATAGGCAAGCGGAATTGAAAGCCATCTCATCAACTGAGGTCTATACGAAGTTAATGTGGGAATGCATTCAATTATTAACAAAACTTGGCAGAAATGGGTGCCAGGACAATGGGGAATGGTTGAGAATGATAAGGTAAACTTACTAGCTAAAAAAGGAGTTTCCCTGCGCCTCATAGGATAGGAAATATTTTGCTGTATTTCTCACAACACCAGCTACCAAAACTGGATCCAGTACCAAATTGACCAAAGACGGACTCAATGGTTGGCTCTAGACAAGCCAAAGGATTTATTAAAGGACCTTCATTAAAGAAGACTCAAGATCTTTAAGACTGTCTTGAATTCAACTCAGAATCATCATAGTAGTCCTAAACGGATACTGCAAACAAAATAAACACATGCATGGGATAGGGATATCACCCACTGATGTATGTTGGTTGTATCTCGAGGAGGGCGAAACATTATGCGAATGCGAGGCCATTGTACTATGTAGATTCCAGGCCTTTGGCACAAATTTCTTAAAGGCTGCCGATGTTGAGGATATTCATCGAAAAAAAAAATACTGCTCTTCTTAGGAGGAGTGGGATTGTTGAATAAACTGTAAAGAAATCTGTGCACAATAAGCCAATGTATAGCTGCAGTGCAAAAGCCACTCGCCCCGCTTAGTCCTAATCAAAAAAAATCTAATCTGAGATGAGTTCAAACTGTGAAATAAATAAGTAAATCGATCGAAATACTTTACTCATAGTAGTTCGAAAAATTATCGTGAAGTTTATCGTTTATCTCATTTTCTAAGAAAAAAACTAAAAACTACACAATTGGTTAAAAATGGTGTAGTCATAAAAAAAGTATTTTGAAAAAAAAAAGTACAATGATGATGAAAATGTAGTGCTTGCGAACGATAGATAGTGATAGTGATACATTTCGGATTGTTAACGCCAATTTAGTTATTCGCGTGAAGATTACCAACAATAGGTTGGTAAAAAAGTGTGTTGTATTTGATACTTTAAAATATACCAACAATCTGTGGTACAAAAAAATCAGCCAATTCTTCAGAAATTTGTCAGGGCCCTCCAACCGTTAAGACAGGGTTTTGAGTTTATCTGATCTTGAAGTTGGTTTACTTCGCTCATCAGGCTTTACAAGTACCTACGTCCGCCGAAAATTCCGTGGGATTTGTTCAGTTTGACTTAGAATCGCTTAACAGAACCTTAGTATCAGTGGAAAGTTCTCCAGAAGCCAGAGGCGGATTTAGGCATAGGCTGACTAGGCTGAAGCGTAGGGCGGCAAATTTTGAGGGGCGGCAAGCTTGTGATGATAAAAGACAAAAAAATAAAATATTACAAAAAAGAAAATAACACAACATTACGGAACAAAAATTGTTATAACTATTGCCATAATGATGATGATAGAAGTTCCACTAAAAAATATTTGTGCAGTGTACAGTGCGACCGCGGCGTCAATAAAGTTCGACAGCTTTTTAGGTACTCGCCCGTTATGCTTAGTCTCCAATGAATCAAACTTGGTTCGAGTTCTAAAATAAAATTGAATAAAATTGTTGTTGCAGGTACGAACATAAATGGACCGCTCTTTGAACCAAAAATGCATGAAAATAAATGCACAACTTTAAGATTGTGTACTCTTTCCATTCAAGTATTATTTTCCACTGATGTACAACCAGATATTTAGATTAAGTTCAATGGACCCTTGCACTTAAAAGCGAAATTTCAACTAGACGGCAATATTCGATTATAATGCATTTTGCCGGGAAAAATTAGGAATTTTTTTCCAATTTGTTGAATTTGATGTCCTACAACTTCCGGTGAAGGCTGAGGGGTGGCTGGTTGAGCATTCATTGGAAAACTGAGACGGTTTGCTATTGTCTAAGATAAATCACACCTTGATAGGGTGTATATCAAGAAAGTTACAGGATGTTGGAAGAAGTACTAAAAACTGCAAACACCCCCTACCGCCGAAACGACAGCTTATAATTTTTTGCTTGTCTCCACCTCAGCTATCAAACCATTGACCTAGGTGCACCGATTATGAAACACCCTGTATACATGTCAGTGGTTGCTAGGTTTATAGGAGATTAAATTTTTATCTGAGCGAACACATCGCTCGTTATAGCAGGAAAGGATCTTGAAGCACAAGTTATGTTTCTTCAACCATTTATGAGGAGTTTATTGATATAATGGCCCAAGCGAAATATTTTTCAGTCGTTGTAAATTCAACCCCTGATATTACGTATAATGACCAATTAGCAGTGATTTTACGGTATACTAACGACATCTCTACTAAAATTCTACTACTTTTCTCCTAACGTTGAACATAAAGGTCAGGATAAATGTTTAATGCTTTGATCAACGTTTTTGTATCTTTGACCATAGATATCAAAAACAGTCGCGACCAATATGACAGGAACATATGTATATGCACTATTTTACAAGCGTCGTTCAAAGAAATGTCTTCCAAAGCGTACTCTGTTCCTTGCTTTGCACATTCCCTGTATTTAGTGAGCGAAAAAGCTTTTCAATGTTGTTTAGAAGCTTCAAATTGTTGCTCTTTATTACATTTTACATAATTTTTTGGACTGTCAACAACGTGTTGGAATAGAAATACAAGTTCTGGAATCGCCACTTTGAAAAGTTTATCTTCTACAAGATGGTCCGCGAGAGATAATGCTTGTAAGAGCTTATTTGGAGCATCGGCTGAAATCGAAAAAGACAGTTCAGAAAAACAAGAAATTAACCAAGAGCACTACGGCAGTAACTGAAACGCGTGGAAATAGTAAATAAATCCTTGCAAAAAGTAGAAGTAATTGAATCTGTACGAAAAAGATTTTAGGAATATGAAGACGAAGCCAAAAAGATAAGTAGGTCAGAAGCAATTAGATATAAAACTTCTAAAATAAAAAACTAAAAAAAGATTCGAAAACGACTATGGCAAATGAATCTTGTGAAAATGAAACAAAAATGAATGGGAGAAAACGGAAATTCGCAAAAGAAGAATGTCCTATGAAGAATTTAATTTGAAATTCTCATTTCTGGAATGCCGTTATATGAAAGATATGATTTTTGTTTGTATAAAAGCCAAATTATTATATCTTCGCACAAGCAATCTCAATGATATCGATAACAAGTTGAAGGACGAAATATTGCATTTCTTAGCATATTGCCTGTCAAAGAAAAAGCCAGTTCTACCTGATCTATCTCTTATCAAGTCATATGAGTGAATGTGGTGGATTTCAAAACCATATATCCAAATATAGATATTATTTCCAGACTATATTTATATACATCAGTAAAAAACTATTCTGCAGAAAGGAGTTTTTTCTCGATTGATCTAAGATCAACGGTTGAGCAAGAAAGAATGGCCGCCACGGTAATTTTGAATATATTAAATCTGACCTCAGAGCATCCCTGGACTTCGTGGACGTGTTATTCACGACTTTGCAGAAAAAAGGCATACAGAAAGCCTGTGGCTTAAAGAATTTATATTTTTCTAGTATTTTAGTTATATTTATTATTTAAGAATATTATGTATTAAAAAATAATAATAATTTGTTCAAAAGCAAATTTTTGTTTTAAAATCAGAACTGTAAAATTCAAGTACCATTACCATTATCATTACCAATACCGAGTATTTAAGAATTGGCAATTCCCAAAACTAATCCTGCTGTATTGGAATTAAAATTTTACAGTCCCATTCCCGGAATAGCAAGTAATACTTTAAAATACTGGAAAGTAATTGAATTTGCGATTCCATTACAAAAATACCTACAAATTCCCAAAAGTATTATATAGTAATAGCCAAATACTTTTTAAATACTTTTTGGAATTTGTAGGTATTTTTGTAATGGAATCACAAATTCAATTACTTTCCGGTTTTTAATGTATTACTTCCCATTCCGGTAATGGAACTGTTAAATTTTAATACCAGTACATGAGGCTTAGTACTGGGAATTGCCAATTCTTAAATACTCGGTATTGATAATTACGAGGTATTAAATCTATTAAATAATGAGTATTTTACAGCTCTGTTTAAAATTTATTACGATTTTTCACATTCACATGCCTAATCACATTCTGTAAATTAATTAAAAGACAAAAAAGGCGGTAAAAATGTTCAGGCTTGGGGCAGCAAACAGCCAAATCCGTCTCTGCTAGTAGCTAGAAGGAGACTTAACAAAAGTAGCTACACTGCATCGCAGTTTACCTACTGATGAATGCAATAAAATTAAGGAGTGGATTTTTAAAGTTCCTGAAACTTTCACTGCTAAAGTCGAAGCAGTCAAAGACAGGTTACTTTGAGTATCCGATGGCTTTAAAAAATCATATACCAAAAACCAAGCCGAACACCATCTCAATTTTCTGCATGTAGATAGATAAAGCTTTTAGCTTCAAAATAAAAATACAAAAAAAAAGTGCTAAAAGTTCTCAATAGTAAAAAATACTATTTTTTTTTCGTTCGTTGCTGCTATATTTTTGTGTAAACAATATAATGCGTTAGGCTTGATTTAGTATTAGATTCAGAAAAATCGGTTGCTCGGTTCTAGAGATATGATTTTTTGCACATAATGTTTCATCGTAAAATCACGAAATTTCTAACTCCTCTAGCGAGGGCTAAAGACATAGGGGGAAACAAACAAAATATGGGTGGACCATTTTGGTATTCCGTACAAACTGTGAAAGTTTCATCCAAGTCGGAGATGGTCGAGTTCCAGGCTTAAGCGATAGTACCTACCGCGCCTCCAAATGAAGCGAAACATGGAAGAAAAAATGTTAATTATTTCCTTAAACTTGTGCCCTGTTTTTCCTATGTAAACCCCTTCACATGTTGTACACTTTAGTATGTAAATTCCATTTTTCTTTAGAACTAAGTTTTATCTTTTACTTTAATTATTTTATTTCCCAAACTCACTTTTTATTACCTTAATATCAAGTTTTCCCAAATCTCTCGCGATAATTCTCTCGTAATAATTTTCCTGTGTATGTTAAGATATCCATTTAGCTTGCGTCTCCTTAGTATCTTGTTTCTTATTATAACGTTTTTTTTCATGTTTTTTGATTAGTTTGTTAATTTCTTTTTCAAGATAACCGTTACTAATTGCTATTTGTTTATTTTTATCTATTTCACCTTTTTTATCCATTTGATTAATCGGTATCTGAGGCCTTTTATGTATCATACTATTGAAATCCGAATATTTAGGTCCATTAAAAGTAAATGATGTTTTAGGGATAACAGTGTCTGTTTAAGTATCCTTTCTATACACAGAGAATTTATGTTTATGTCATTATATATAAATAGTAATTATACGCATTAAACAAAAATTTTGATGACGCTATAATGAAAAAACAAATGGAAATTTCAATTAAAGTCATAATCATTGCAAAGAGCACAAACATTCACCTAGATAATGACTTCTTGTTGGCTCTTCAAGAAAAAAAATTTTTTTTTCATTAAATCCTTATTTAAAAATGTAAAGAGGGAAAGATGAAAATAATTTTCGTCTTAAAAATTTAAAAAAGAAATTTTTGGCTACACATCAAAATTTTCCACCCCAGTTTGAGTACTTATATCTCTTCGTTTCACTACTGCCACGTCTTCAAGTTTTCATTATCCCGTGAGGAACAAACAGGATTTAATCAAAGTCAATCAAGGGGAGTCATTTCTCAAGGTGAAAATTTTACTACGTCGCTTTAGATTAAATTGAAATGTAGTAAAAATTCTGTTTCATTGTCCCCCCATCGTTATTTTAGCGTGACAAAAAATAAGTCAATGAAGTTAATCATCGTGTCTGTGTCCAGTAGTAGGGTACCTACTTAATATACATAAAACAGACAAGAATTAAAAAAATAAATAACATTGCTATGTTCTCAAATGTATAAGAAACTTGTTGGAAAGTATAAAAAAAAAATTATTTTACCTTTGAATTTCTTCTTCCTTTAGGCTATATCCCTATATCTATCTATGTGTGCATAGCTATAAATACAAATTAGTTCTACATCAACCGGTTGTCCTATTTCATAATGGATTTTGACGGAAGAATGACCTAAATTAAACAACAACAGTTACGTTAATTTTAAACGCAGATTGTCGAGGTTGGTCGATTCATTACTGAATGAAATTTACATATGAAGTACATGTGCTTAGATGTGTACATATCTGACATTTGTCAGAACATACAAACTAACTACGCACTCATCTCTAACTATAATTATAGTTTCTACGTAAACAGGAACTTAATCAGTTGACTAAACAGATGAGCAGGGTTTTGGGAGATTTATGCAAATTATAATTTGTCGTGTTCAATGCTCAGAAGGGTTGATAATTTAATTGGATGTTTGTGGTCTATTAAACTGTCTCGACTCAATAATTAGTTTTTTTTTTCTACATATAAGACATAGGTTTGTAGTCAGTAATTATCCTTACAGCGAACACGGTTCATATACATATATATGTATATTCTCTTCAGAATCTATGAAGATAATTTTTGGTGTGTTGCATAAAATTTGATGTTTATTTATGCTTGAGTAATATTTAAAAGCCGATTAGATGTTTATGCTAATCTTCGCATGAGAACACTGACTTAATATAAGGAAACAGGGATGAATTACTAAAGAACAACAACTGAAGCTTTATAGAACTCTGAGCTACAGATGAAAGTTTGGTAAAACAAAACAGAAATAGTCTGGGATCTTCAAATTATTTTTCCCATGAGTTGTATTTATTTAGCTCTCTTTTCTATTTATTATATAAAGAACAAGATATTTTATTTCTAGGCGATTTCTTTGCTTACAATACATACACTAACAGGCAGCTGAGTGTATAGGTGGCGCTGTTGTCGGGATCTAAAAAATGTGCCTGACAACGCGCAACGTGGAAAGCTGAAATTTTGTACACGGCATTTTCATAAAAATTGCAAATACAAATTCAAAAATAGACGAAATCGGGCCAACACTTTTTGGTGTTACCATACAAAAATTTAGGTTTTCACTGTATATTTAGAAACTGCCTGAGAACGCGTTTACGTGGAGAGCTCAAAATTTGTACACGGCGTTTATAAAAAAAATGTAAATTTAAGTTATAAAATTGGAGAAATCGGGCAGCCCCTTCGTAGGGCTGCCATACAAAAACTTCGTTTTTAACTATGTATTTTGGTACTGCAGGAGAACGCGTCGACGTGCAGAATTAAAATTTGGTACTTGGTGTTTTCATAGGAATAGTAAATAATATTACAAAAACTGCGTGAACCGGGGAGCATCTTCTTGATGTTGTTGCCATGTTTTTCACTATATATTTGGAAACTGTCCAAGAACGCATCGACGTGAAGAGCTCAAATTTTGTACACGCCGTTTTTATCAGAACTGCAAATACATGCTCAAAAATGGATCAAATCGGGGACCCCTTCTTGGTGTTGCCATACAAAAATTTATGTTTTCACTATAAATTTATATATTTATATATATAATGCGACCAATCAGGCAACTCCTTCGTAGGGTTGCCATCCAAAAAATTTGCTACCTGGTGTTTTTTCATGGAAATGGTAAATAAAATGTCAAAAATGGGCTAAATTGGGTGACCCATTCTCAGTGATGCTTGGCAGCTGCCTGAGAAGTCTTCGGGGTGGAGAGCTCATATTTTGTACACGAAGTTTTCATAAAAATTTCAAATACAGTTCGAAAATGGGACCAATCGGGTAACTCCTTCGTAGGGTTGCCATAACAAAATTTCGGGTATTGACGTTGAGAGCTACACTCTCCCACCCAAATGAATGGATGCATTCACACTCACTCACACACGCGCACACACTCACTCTCTCTCTCTCTCTCACACACACACACACAGTTTGAAACTCAAGGGTACCACCTCAAAATGGGAGGATAATTCAGCTCGATGCCTCACCTCATCCCTGGAATCGTACCGAGATATCACCTAAATCTAAATTAGAATAAGAGCTAAGAAAATTATATATATATTTTTAGTTTTCATTACCTGTACCATATTACCTATCTACAATAAATGAATTAAGAGCAATAGTCACACAATAAAACTTATTTGCACCATTATTTGTATGTAAACGTTTTTCGAATTTTGCGGTCAACGAAATCATATTTTAAATCAAATAACCCTATTCCTATTAGCTGAGGCAAATCCCCGAAAACTGCTAGAAATAATGGGCGGATATTATTGAACTCTTCGACCCAGCGATCAGAGAGATCTCATCAGTATGGTTATCTCTGATCGCTTTTGCACTTAAATACATTTTATAAATTTATTGAAATTATTTTGGATAAATTTCAGTCTGTTTCTCCTATAGAACATTAAACTGAGATAAATCTCGCTCTGAGTCTAGTTTTATTCGTAGGTCAACCAATCGTAGATCAAAAATAAAAAAGAAAAGGAGTACATGCCTGGTTTTTGTGAATTGGTTAAGTAATCTGAGGAAGCAGATCCACTTAAGGTGGGAACAAAGCTAAAAATAATTAATACTTACATCATCTCTAGTGCAAGTTAAATAATCCTTGTTTTTTTATTTTATTGTTATTTTAATAATTTCATAGTGTTGCTCGAACGTACACTTTCCCTTTTTGTCAAATAAAGTTTAATGGTATGCTTAAAAAACTCGCAAATAGCTTGACTCTATTCTTTGATTTGGATCGAGTTCATGTACTCGTTAAAAAAAACACGTGGCGTCAATACAGGTGATATGTCTGAACTATACACGTATAAATCGTATCACGCTACCATTCCAACGCCTGAGGATTCCCACGCTTCTGTATGCCTACAGTCATAATGCAGCACGCCACCATTCTAACGCCTAAAAGATTCCCACGCTTCTATTCGCCAATAGTCAAAATGTAACACGCCTACAGTCATACTTGCATATAGCACTCCACCATTCTAACGCGTAAAGGATTCCCATGCTTCTATACGCCAACAGTCGCTCGGTAGCTTCCATCTTTACATGCCTATCAGAAATTCATTGAGTGTACCTGCAACATTCGTTCAGAATTGTAACGGTTTTCTGCTCAACAATTCCCAAACTTTCCGAGAACATCGTTGGACATTTCGATAATATAATTAGTGGATAGTTTCAAGACGTTTTTGCCATTCTGAGTCTGGTTTTTGAACTGCAAAGAAGTATACAGTGTATAAAAAAAAATAGGGAAATAAATGCTCATAAATTTAGTTTTTGACCTTTTCTTACAAAATCATAAAAGTGTTGGTAGCAAGAAAGTAAGTTATTATTTTCAAAAACATATGTTGTTTTACTATTATTGGAATTTTCACAGGTAAATATCGTCTTATTTGCAGCCTTACAATTATTATTTAATTTGTAAATTAATTGTAGTTTAATATTTAAGTTTATATTCTATCACAAAATAGTCAAACTAAAACAAATTCTTTTCCATCCATTCTCTAAAAGTACAATGAACTCAAAACCAAAAAGAAAAAATGGAGCAGAAAAACTTAGAATTAAAAGAAAAAAATTACTAACGGAGCAAGCTACTAAATCCCAAAATTTAAAAAACTATTTTCAAAAACCTTCCACCAGTAGGGGGGAACTGGGGGCTAGTTGTAACAGGGGTAAGTAGTAACACCGAAATTTCAGAAAGAATTCGATAATTTTCACATTATATTTTCGACTATATCTCTTCTGTATAATGAGCTGCATTGTGTAAAAATAACCAGTATACCACTGGACATCAAAGGAAGAGGTTGTGTTGGTACCGCCCGTTTTGGCCAGGTAATGGAAAAATAAGATTAAAGTAAAATTTGATTTTCGACATATAATTTTGCGAATTTTGTTTTTCTTTTTGTACAGTGAGGGTTGCGAGCTTACTTAGTTATGAACCCTTGTTATTAATTTTCGTTCAGCTCTTTTTGTTTTTTATAAATATTAAATTATTTCGAAAATTATGCAATGGGGCAAGTAATAACAACATTTCGGGGCAAGTTGTAACATGTTACAACCTGCCCCAAAAACTTTAATCCGTCAGTCACCCTTCCAGTTTTTTTTTTGTTTTTTTTTAGAATGAGAGATTATAAAAGAAATACCGATAGGGCAGCAAAAAGTGTGGACGCGTATGAACTAGCAGCAGCTGAAGTTTTAGCAAAAAGCAGAAGTATACGTCAAGCCGCCAAGGATTTTGATCTGTGCCATGTGTCACTATATCAATACATAAATAAGAAGAAAAAGAACGATTCCCCTTCTGTCGGCTATTTAAAGCCCAGATTGGTTTTTACGTCGGAAGAAGAAGAGAAAATCACCTCGTATTTGTTGAAATGCGCCAATATTTACTTCGGTTTGCTGCCAGTGGAAGTGAGGAAATTAGCTTATCAGTGCGCGGTGTCTCTTAATATAAATAATATACCACTCTCTTGGAATAAGAATAATATGGCTGGTCCTGATTGGTTTACAAAGTTCCTTAAGAGGAATCCGAGACTGTCTTTTAGAACACCGGAAGCAACATCTTTAAGTCGAGCCACATCTTTTAACAGAACTAACGTAGGCCATTTTTTTGATACCTATCAGTCACTTTTACTCAAATATGCCTTTACTGCATCCAAGATATGGAACATAGATGAAACGGGAGTCACAACAGTGCAAAAATCAAAAAAATCGTAGCTACACGTGGACAAAAACAAGTAGGCGCCATTACTTCTGCGGAAAGGGGAACACTTGTGACACTCGTTTGTGCAGTAAATGCTGCTGGTATTTCTATCCCTCCAGTGTTTATTTTCCCCAGGATTCGATACACAGATATTTTTATTCGATGTGGACCACCGGATTGCATTGGTGCTGGAAATTCTTCAGGATGGATGACAGAAAATGAGTTTCTGGTTTTTTTAGATCATTTTACCAAACATGTGAAACCCACCGAAGAGGAACCTGTGCTACTCTTGCTCGATAATCACATTTCTCACATTCATTTCGAGGTAGTGAAAAAAGCCAAGATTAACAATGTAGTAATGCTGTCCTTTCCTCCCCATTGCTCCCACCACTTGCAGCCATTAGATGTGGGGGTTTACGGGCCGTTCAAAAACTACATAAATAGATTCCAGACTGCTTGGATGCACAATCATGCAGGGAAAACAATGAGCATTTACGATATTCCCGGTATAGTGAAGGATTCATTGCCGTTGACATTGAACCCTGTTAATATTATGAGTGGCCGCTGAATCCCGACATTTTTCAAGACGCCGATTTTGCACCATCCTTTGTCACTGACCGTCCAAATCCCGTTGATCAAAGGACAGAAGAGTTTACTGAAGTTACTGAAGTCGTTAATCAGTTGATAGACAAATCAACTGTAGAACCAGTTACTGGACCTTCAGGGTTAAAAAATAGATCTACTGGTTTTTCTCCTGAAAAATTGAGGCCTTTTCCAAAGGCTCCACCTCGCAAGTCAACTGCTCGTGCGCGACGCACTAGAAAGTGTGCTATCTTAACAGGCACTCCCGAAAGAAAAGCTCTACAAAAAGAACATGAAGAAAGATTAAAAAAAAAGCAAAAGCCTTTGAAAAAATACAGAAAATAAGCGAAGGAGGGGCATACAGGAAAAAGACAAAGGAAACGGGAAAATTAAAAAAAAATTGATATGTGAGGTTCCACGTTATAAAGGCTGAATTATTTTATGTAACGATTTTTTTTTATTCATTTGTAAAAGATACCAAAAGTTAAAGATACCAAATGGTAAATGTATTTAAGAACCCTATAACAGCATGTTAATTAAAATGGAAAATTTTATTTTACCTTTAATACCATTACAAGTCGTTAATGAGACTGTAACACAGAATTATGACTGATTTATTCATAAATAAATGAATATTAAAACAGTTACTTGCATTTTTTTAAAACAAATCCTCAATTATCTTAGAATTTCAATTTAATGATCTCTTGTTACTACTTGCCCCACGTCTGTTACAACTTACCCTAAATATGTAAAAATGACACTTTTTAGAAAAATTGTAGTTGTGAAAAATATTGAAATATTTTCAAATATTTTTCTTTTGAAAACGCTGCTTGACTAGTTACACCATCAACCAAAAATATCTAAATCTTAAAGTAATGCGTAATTTTGGTAATATAACTGTTTTACCAAAACTGT
Source organism: Dioctria linearis (assembly GCA_963930735.1). NCBI lineage: Eukaryota > Metazoa > Arthropoda > Insecta > Diptera > Asilidae > Dioctria > Dioctria linearis. The sequence goes on along the minus strand of OZ005741.1, from coordinate 51,856,088 downwards.
TACAACTAGCCCCCAGCTTAATGAAGGAGTTGGAACTAAAATTAATTTTAATTTTTTTCAAAACCAAGAAATATACATGTTAAAGAGTTTTTACTCAATCATCTAGTTGAACCTAAAACGAACTTTTTGATAGTTCGAAAATTTATTTTAGACCAGATGTTACGATACGTAAATGGATGACTTACTGACATGACAAAAAATCACTATTCTGTTTATTATGCTTGTGTTTTGCTCCATTGTCTGGAAATAGTACCTTCGAAAGTACAGAAATGAATGATTGGAAACATATATATCATAATTTCTGAATATGAAAATAGTAAAATACATAACAGTTCTGTTGTTTCATATTTTACACTTAGTGGCTCTAAGAATTTAGATGTATTACTGTTTGAAAACCAGGAAAGCCTAAGAAAACAGAATATAAAAAATAACATAGAAATTATCAATATTGTAATTAACATCGTTAAAATGATTGGAAAAAGAGGCCTAAGTTTTCGAGAAAAATATGAAAGCATCTTGTCACTTGAAAATATAAATTTGGATCATGGTAGCCTTTTAGAAACTTTATTATTACTTAAACAACATAATACAACATTAGAACTGCATATTGACAATTTAATAAAAAAGCAAAAAAACTTTAAAGATCCAAAATGTAAAGGTCGTGGATCTAAATTAACTTTTTTTTTCAAAAACTACAATAAATCAGATTGTTGATATAATAAATATCCTGCTTAAACAAAAAATTGCTGAACAAATAAAAAGCCCTGGATGTTTTCTATTCAAATTTATGCATCACAGGATATATCTATTAAAGAACAGTGTTCTGTTATTAGGAGATATGTTTATGACCCAAGAAACAATTTTTTTTTATAGTAGTAACCGTAAAGTTTCCATTAACAAATTATATAACTTGAGTTATATAGACTGGTACGCGAAACGTCTTTATAACCACTATAAACCCCTTATAGAGCTTAAATTGAGGATTATATAAAGGTTACCGTGACTTGATTTAGGTAACGTTATATAACTAAAAGTTTTATAAAATGAGTAACCAAAATATTCTGGTTACCTTAATATAACTTCTTATATAACCCTTATATAACCCAAGGTGCTCTCGATTAATTTATTTTGGTCATAGCAGTGGTTACAGTAACGTTTCGGTTACCTTTATAAACTTTGTTTATAATGCTGATGGTAACGTTACCACAGCGCTTGGAATTTTCTCAGACTTATTAGTTTTAGTGATTGAAATGTTAGGGAAATTACTTTTCGTTACCTTTATAAAACAATATAATGCAAATATTTACGAAACCTATCTTGACATAGAATTTCGATTTTTTTTATTGTAATTTTATAATGTAAGGGTTTAATAATTTGACATTTTAGAAGTACAATTTTTCGCCATATATGTGGTGAAATTCAGCTGCAATTGAAATTTTACTGTGAATATCATCATAGATACTTCCAAAAAATACAGACCGCTCCAAAAATAAGCAATATTTAATAATTTTAATTAAATATGACAAAATTTAAGATTTTCACTTATGTGACATTAATTCAGAAGAATTACATAACATACTTTAGAAATGTTATGTACATAAAAAGATGTATATTCTTCATATAAAACTAAAACGGAAGCCATATATCTGCAATTTAAAAAATTGGCTTAACCGACATTTTCTTTTTTATCTGTAATGGACAGAAGAAAAAATGGTGGCTTGTACTTAAATGAACAAATTACCATTATAAAACTTCAAGTAGTTTTATATAAACTAAATGACCCTTATAAAACTTCTAGAATTATTATATAAACTAAAGGCACTACCATGCTTCGAAAATGGTCCTTATATACCCTTTAGTCATAATATATAACCTTTGGTAATGTGATATATCTTAATTATAGTCACTAAAAACAGACAGTGTTCTTATATACCCTTTGGTTATATTATATTATATAAAAAAAAAAGATTTATAATGGCTCCATTCGACACTAAAAGTAATTTGTTTTTATAACGATCACCGTAGTTACTAAAGGGCCACCAAAAAATGTTACGATATTTTATAGAGGGTATATGTATTACCTGTTGAGTAAGGTCTTGACCGTCTAGATGAATATGTATGGGTGGATGCTCGGGCTATCGGTCTCTGTTATAGACAAAAAACCAAACGATTAGTGTCTAAATTTTTTTATTTAAAGTCTGCCACAACGTTTCACGGGTGAACACTCCGCATCTTCAGGTGGTCTTATCTACATATAAGGTAACTATCATGAGCCTTTGCCAAAATTTACAATATTTAAATTACTTACGAAAAAACATTTATGAACATTAATTAACTCACTCCAATAAAATATACACGCACTGGGCGAAACAATAATAAAATAACATTTAAATGAAAAAACACTGCAATAAAAACTTGTGAATTATTAACAAATACAAGAAAGAGAACGAAAAAGAAACTACTTTTAAAAAACACACATTTGAGACCACAATATTTAAATCTCACGTCTAAGAAACAAAATAGCATCCACATTGCGCGATTTGTCGTTACTTTATGATCACGTGAGAGAATGTTTTTTGGATTGTATATCTGTATACACAACGTAAGTGTATATGTAGTGGGAGGAAGCCCTCATAATGGGTTAGCTAAGAAGTGAGCAGTACACCGAATTTATGTTGTCGGTGTCATTTTTCCGATTCATTGATTGGGGGTGGTGTAAATATGCAAAGCGTCATCAAGGCAGATCCTCTTGCTAATATTTTTTTCTTTACATAAAATCGTAGTATTGTTAAAATCCGGACAGTGGTTTGCCTGCACACAGTGGTTAGCCAAAGCAGTCCTGCAGATCTGTTTGTTTTTTATATCCGACTTGTGACCCGCAAGCGGATTTTTAAGTAATTGACTTATGGTACCTACATAATTTAAATTGCAATCTGAATTGCCTAAAACTGAACCCATGCAAGGAGTATTATAAACCAGGTCCGTGGAATGTTCCTTATCTGTCCTATCTTTAACACGGCTGAAACACCGCCTAATGGTTTTGTCAGCTTTAAAGGCCGGAGTTTTACCGAAAGTTCCCAATTTTTATTAAAGTCACCTAAATTACTGAAAGTTGTCGAGTTATATAAGGGTAACCACGGATACCGCAATAAACACTTATTACAAATAAGTTTATAATGTGGTGATTAAAACAGTTTTAAAACTTTCTTATATACCTTCTAGTAATGGTTACTTTAAGTTATATAAACCGGTGATGGAAATGTTTCCATCACCAACTTATAAAACCTTTAGTAACTTACTTGCACGATAACCATTAGTAACCTAAAAAACTCTAATATAACTACATCACCAATTGGTAATATTATAAAACTCTTATATAACCACTGAAATTCTTATATAACCGAGTAACCGTTATATACCCCTAATAAAACTAAACATCACCTTCAGTCACCAAAAATTGGAAAAATTGTTACTTGGGGAAGGTGATATATATGAACGAATATTCGCTACGGAAACCTGTAATGATACAACTGGAAAAGGTCTTTGCAGTTTGATTGAAAGTATATTCAAAAAATATGAAATTGATATGAGTAAATACGTTAGTTGCTCTACTGATGGGGCTTCAAATATGCGTGGAGAATATAATGGCTTTCGTACCTGGTTGGAAAGAATCACGAAATAAATTAAATCTGATTTTAAAAGACAAAACTTCTGAAACCATAAAATCAATTTCTTTATTTGGACTCATAACAGAAATTATTAATTTTTTACGAGAAGGATATAAAAGAATAACTGTGCTTCGGAAATATACAACAACCCTTATTTCTGCAATCGGTGCTCTACTGATGCTGCTTTACGGAAAATATTTTTAAATTGCGGTGATACAGATAATTCAATTTTTTATCAAATATCTCTGACATTAAATCACATTCGAAATGATTCTTCTTTTGCTGCACACGCTCGGTTTAAAGCTTCAAATTTATTAGATAATTTATTTAAATATGAAACCGTATTTACGGCTCGTATATACTTAAAGTTATTTGGCTGTACAACTGCTTTATCAAAATATTTGCAGACAGGCAATTTAGTCTTATCAAAATCAGTAGCTATGATTCATGCTACGGTGGATACTATATCAACTGATTTAAATAATTTTAAAATCATAAGATCGGATTGTGATAAGTTTATTTATTTCATTAATAATAAATTTGAAAACCATTCAGTTGATGATGAAATTGGAATGAATAATATTTAATTAAATTTACCTGTAATCAAAAATAAAAGTAACAAAAATAGAACCGTAGAAGAAATTGATATAGAAAATATAGAAAAGTTTGAAAAAGAAACTTTTAAAAAAATATACCAACGGGTAGTGGAAGATTTTAAGGAGCGATTTTTGAATAACGATGAGCTGTTTAATGAGATTCAACATTTGCAACCCAATTTTTTTGTGAGAAGTGTTCGTTCAGAAAATTTTAAAACTCTAGGAGCAGTAATGGAAAAACTTGATTCTAATTTCGTAATGTCTAATTTTTTCGCGGAATATGAAGACTTTGTGGAAAAATGGGAATATTTGAAAAAAAATCTGCCTGAAACATATGTTGTTGCAAATAATGATTTAGACATTGATGGGACGGAACCGGAAATAATGAGTTCAATCCGAACGTACATTTAGTATTCTAAAATACTATATATTAAGAATCAGTTAAGAAATAGATTAAGTGATGATCATGTAGATGCGCTGAATGTAATGAACGGAAACAAAGATTTGTTAATGGTTATTGATAATGAAGTATTAATTAAAGAAATATGTAAGGGTAGTCCCAAATTTTCTAAAAACTTAAAAATTTAAATAGTAATTTTAATAAAGATGTGACTTTGCATAAGCATTTTTTCATTTTCAGAGAAAATGGGCCGATATTCCAAAACTTTCCGGTTCAATTTGCATAGCCAGTCCAACCCTGTACGTGACCCTATTTTCATCGCCGGTTATCAAACGTTTTTCAGAAATGGTTCGTTTTCATTGCGGTTCAGCAGCTCTTCAGGAACTCATACATCCAACTTCTTTTTATATCCAGCTTTGTGTAAATGGTTAGCTGCATACCAATATTAACACTGTCGATATGCTTATATTCCTGGATTTTTTCAAGAATTTCATTAGCTTTTTCAGTGATTGGACGACCAGAGCGTGGCTCATCTTTCACATCAAAACTACCCCAGAACTGAAGCAAGCGAACCATTTCCGCGCAGCAGATTATGATAAAGTACCGTCACCGTACACAAATTTTTTCACAAAAATTCACAATAAAAAGGTATTTTTGTTAGTAATTCCCATATTGCAGCCCATACCCGCAATAAGAAACTTTATTGAAGTCAATACCCACAACAAACTGTTTTTGTTAGTAATTTTCTTATTACAGTCGAGACCCGCACTAAGAATGTTTATTGCAGTCAATACACACAATAAGAACGTTTAATTTAGTCGCTTTTCAAAAAAAAATCTTTAATCCAGCCGATACCAAATATAGTATCAGATACTAAGAGGAACTAAGAGATCCTGTCAAGTCAGATTGTGATTTATATAGCCATGGCTTGCGTACGGCACCAAAGAACGGTATTCAAAGGATCATGGCAACAATAATTGGCATAGCAACGATAGCTTAGCATAACAACTGCACTTCTTTATTTGTTGTTTGAAGTGTTGCCGTTTCGTATAAAATTATTTTTCAACTATTTTTTCCTAATTAAAATTTTCTTTATTAGGTACTCAATTTTATCTTAAATGTAGAATAAATAATCAAATTTTAATATTTTAAGGAAATTAATAATATTTTAGCATAAAATTAATTATTATTTGTGAATGTATTATATAAGATATGCTCAACCGAAACTCCATACTGTATTTCTTTTCAGAAAAACATTTGATAAGGTCAACATCGAATTGAAGCATTACTTCCAATCCAGTTATAAGACATGTGGTGAATTTTCGATATGAGTAATTCCATACCCAAATGCAGTGTGATAAATTATAAGGGGAATTTAGAGTACTTAATTTATGTTAAGTAAAATAGGATTGCAGTAAATTTTGAGATGCTGTAATCTGTATAAGTCTGTTAGTTGTATAGGTCAAAAAGGAGAAATTACGGCCAGTCCTGCAGACTTAGTTAGGCTCACTCGACCAAGTTTCGTCCGTGCCAAAGGACTGTTTATTTAGTGGCTTGAGATAATCGGTATGTTAAGTACTATATTGATTTGGTAATGGCCTAGAATAATATCCGTCATGTTATTTAAGGGACATGCATCCATAGCACGGGCGTCACTCAGTCACGTCATCATCCTCTTTGTAGCAATGGCTTATAGTAGATCTGTTATAATGTTTACCCTCCCGGTTCTATGTTCCCATCCTTAACATCTCTGGATCTTCCAAAGGCTGGGCCACACTGTATCGCCATTTACATAGCATGCTGTCCGCCAATGGGTACGAGCTGATAAAGTTGGGGCATGCCCATTTTAAGGAGCTAAAGTAATAGTATTATATCAGATATGCTCAACCTAAACTCCATACTGTATTTCTTTTCAGAAAAACATATGATAAAGTCCACGTAGAATTGGATGCACGCAAGTGCATACAGAACCATTGTAAATATTAGCAAAAATTAAAGCTCTTGGGGACACTGCAGCCAATCAAGAGGATTAGGATGAGTGAAAACGGGGAAAAAAGCGTATTCTAACGGCTGTCGGACTTCTATGGATTTTTCAGCAGAATCGTAAGATGTTTATTCAGTCGTGGCCTTAACTGAATTGAATTTTTTTACAAATTATCTCTGCTTGGAATGTGTGGGTATATCGGTGCCTCCGCACTACAATCTACATCGCATTCGCACTAATCTACCATTTCTGACCAAATCTACTTCGGAACGAATGATTTGAAAGGAAGACACTTAAATGCATTTTGTTTTCTTCGTTACATTGGCAGCATTGCACTTTAAAAGGAACTTCCCCGTTTTTACCGAAACATGAACATTGAGATATTGCGGGATATTGTTGCGACTTGCCTTACATGTTATTGTTTAATATTGGCTGTGTTCTTTTGTATACCTTGTTCTGGAACTCCCATATACTGGAGAGAACAAATTGTTCTGTCGATTGAAGTGAACTATTTGTACTGTTCGCTTCATTTATAAATCTTCTAAGAAAATGTATGAATCGTTCTTTTGTATATCTATTGTTTTGTTCTGTCCTGTTCTGCGGACACAAAAGAACACAGCTTAATGTATACCTAGTCGTGTAGTTGAAATCGTGTGATTTTAGTGTTATGTTTGAAAAAAAAAATCCCAAAAACTCAATATAAACAAAAGTTTCGCAGTGAGTGGCTTCAAGATAAATTGTTTAAAGACTGGCTGATCAAAAAAGATGATAGTGAGGATAGTGAATCTCTTCCAAAATGCAAATTCTGTCAGTGTATCTTGAGTAGCAATATAATAAACATTCGGATTTGAAATCTCATATTACCCCTGAAAAGCACAATAATAATTCACACATATTAGCCCCATCACGGCAAATAACTATTGATTTCCCTAAAAAGAAACAGAAATAACCGACCAAGTGCGGATCAGACTCGCACACGAAGGGTTCCGTACCATAGTACAAAATTTAACAATATGTACGTAAGACAATTTAAAACTTGATATTGATGTTTATAGATATCAGTGTCATAAAAAGCCTTGGCATCGTGACAATATGCTATAGTCCAACAACAAATATATACCTCATTTTTGAAACTGCCACCACAGCAGACGACAGTGGCGTGGCGTCTTTGGAAGCAAGGGAAGCATTGCTTCCCTTAGGATTTCTGATTTAATTGAATTAAAAGAAATAAAAATGAAATCCAGTAAAAAATTACAACATAAAAATATCCTCAAAAAGTTTTCTTTTTATTCGCCCTGCGCTGTAAAATATCAACGAGAAGCAATAATAAAATCACCAACCTCTGAACAAAACAATCAAAAACAAGGCATCGAACAACATGCAACGAAAAGTATAGCATTCGAACACGACTGAGCTCTGTCTAAGATATCACAACCACTGACTTATAACCAAAGTTAACCTAATAATAAGTTAAGAAGCTGTAGAGCAAAATGGGCAAATTTCTGGTGTTTTTTAGAATGAAACAAGTAATTTCATATACTTTCGTCTTTTGCATGAATGGGGGAAAAGAACTTGTCTATGCACTATTGTAGTGCAACTGAGACAACGAGTTAAAAACAAAAATCAAGAGAACGTAGGATTACCCGAACGACAAAATCTTATTAAATCCCTCAAAATCCTTTTCATAATAATGTACTTCGGGCCACACTACCTCTCATTTTTAAGAAAAAGATAAATTTCGCTTTGGCCCAGATGCTGAAAGGAGATGTAAAATTCCTCTCAAATGAAATTCTCATTTCTCCCGAAAATATCCGGGAATCCAGCATGAGTTCTCCCACTTAATCTCTTCATAGCAAAACGTATGTAAACAGAAACACGTGCTGTTCAAATATCATAGGATTACAGCAACAACATGTGTCCTTTTAGACCTTTTACAGCAACAACATGTGTCCTAATATTATCAATATTTCATGAAAACCGGTTTTCACAAAAGCGCGGGAGCAGTTTATGAGAGTAAAACGTGAAAACTCCGCCCCTTCTCATTTATTTACGAAAATGAAACATTTGCCATTCTGTTTCGGTGCATGCAACTTGCGCTTTCACATTTTTTATCTTTATTCATAAAATTTTTAAAGAGAATTTGTTTTTTTTCGATTTTTTTTCTTTCTTTCTTCCTTTTCTTGCCGTGTGCATTTTAAATGTAAAACACTCGGATATCTCACCAGCTTCTTAACTTATTATTAGGTAAACTTTGCTTATAACAATGGACTGAGCGATTTGCTATTTCATGTGGCACAAAAAATATTGTGTTTCTGGATATCACCGTTAGAGCACCCTTAATACAATGATTACATAAAAAACATGTAAATCTCAACCAATCAGATGAAATTTTACATCCGAAAATCGAATTAAATTAAAAAATATATATTTTCTTGTGCCCAAGTGATATTTTAATCGTTTATAAAGAATTAAACTCATTCCGGCCTTAATTTTCAAAAGTTATTCTTAACTGAATCCTGCTTATGGGCAAGAGAGACGGAGCATGGTAAACACTATCTTTACCTTATTCCTTCTGCGGTGATTACATCTGTAGCCAACATAAAAACATCAACTGGCATAAGCAAACGTTCCTGTTCAGTGTTGCTACATTCAATACGAATTGGTTCTAAGCCTAAAGGGATGCAATTGAAAAAGTGCTTCTATGGGACCTACAAACACTTCTATACTGGAAGCATGTGTTAGGTTAATTTGATTCATATGAATATATTTTTCTTATGATAGAACAACGCTGCCTTTGTTTCGAGTGGAGGTGTTTTCAATTGTGCTTCCATCAATTTCTGTCGGTAGGTCGATTAGGAAGCATCTCGTTTACCGGCTAATATGTTCAAGCCTGACCGCGAGGACGAGGGAAAATAGTGAATTATTGAGGGGAATTTCAAGTTAGATAGGGGAATATTACTTTAAAGCAAGGTCTTCAAATATGATATTGATGATAAAAAGGTACAGTCGGGGGCAAATAAGTAAATGAGCAATTCTTGATATTTTAATTTAGCTTATTTAGAATTTATTTGTCGCCATTATGCATAATCACGAATCTACTTTTTCAGATATTTAGTTTACTACAAAAATTGCTACATTTAAAGAGAAGGCATGAAGAAGGCGACGAATAATATACTTTGTTTCAAAGCTATAAACAAATTTGAAATTCCCCATTTTCATATTTTGCAAATTCTTTGAAATTTCATTTACAGAGCTCAAATGGCGTTATTACCAGGCAACTTAAAACATTCTTGAGAATCTCTCCATATTCTGAAAACCATTCATCATTCCTTCATTTCTGAGAAAACTGAAAATTTAAAATTTGTTTATAGCTTTGATTGAAACTATTGAATAAAAAGCTAATATGGAAGCGGATTATCGGGTGAAAACTTAAGCCACTCGTGAAATGGATTAGTGTGCTGTGTTTGTATTCGGCTCGTCATGGCAGTAGTGACATCGTAACATTTTGAATGGGAAACTTTATACTCCAAATTGCTGTGTAAATAACCAAAACGTTTGAGTCTCCAAAGAAATATAGGACTGTCATCGAAAAGGAGAAACCTTCTGATATTTATCGGATAAACAAATCACACATGATCTTAAACTTTCGTATATTTCTCTGCTTCTGTTATACATATTTAAAAAAAAATCAAGAATAATAATAAAACAAGGATGATATATTTTTTTAAATATATTCACTTGCATAAAATACGGTTTTCCGCTGGAATTTCCGCAATTAAAGCTAAAAGCTTTAAGGGGAGCATACCCCTTAGACGCCCGAAAATGATGCATTTTTTATGAATTTTTCTAAAGCTGATAAAATGAACGCATCATTCTAAACTTTTAACATTATCTTGCTACAGCTCTCAGGTATAGAAAAATATTCTTTTTGTTTTTTTTTTTAAAGAAAATGGTGGCATTGTAGTCTAGTTCCTCCATGTGCATTTTGCGTGACATCGAAAATTGCTGCATCTGTAATTTTTTTTTCTATTGATCATAAACAAACAAGAAAATTATTTATCGATTACTGACATGTTCAGGGGAAGGAAAAACCTATAAAATAAAATAAATGTATAAAATAAAAACTTACGTCCGCTGTTTATCAAATGTTCAGATTTTCGACCACTTTTTCGATCATTTTTAACCCAAAAAATTAATTTATTTACGCGATATCTATGAAACTTTAGGTACATCCTTCCGATAATATTATAGACAGAAACCTCTGCAAGTTTCATCCAGATCTATCAATAACTTTTTGATCTACAGCAGCAGCAGTTTTTGAAGATGCACTTTCGAGATAATCGCGTTTATAGTTTCAATACAGAAAAACTTAATTTAGTGACTTATCGATCAATCGATTCTAGGCGCATACAAGAAGCCATCAGCTTCCTCGAAAAGCTGATTATCTTACATCTACTGATTTGGGACAATCCTAATGGGACAATTGTACAAAGGTATTGTGAAAGAAAGGTTGCTCTAACCCCAAGCGCTCCGGCTACCTGACTCGCTAGTATACGGTATGAATAACTGCAATAACTCCGCAAATATTTAATATTATAATTTTTCCTCTTTCCAGTATACTTTCAAAAAATGAGGGGAAAAAAATTCGATTTTTTGAAAATTGTAAAGAGTTTGCTCCCCTTAAAATCACAAAACACTAAACTGTAGAAAACTATACACTTCAAGCTTCCGAAACAACACAATTTTAACTATGTATATCATCAAATTTTATAAAGTTTCACTGAACTCCCGGAACTCTGAACTGTTTTTTTTCCAGAATTGTCAAAGTAAGTTCAACCAAATTCAATCCGACTGTCAGTAAGTGTCTTATTCATTGGAACGATATCCCGCTTCTTTATTATTAATTTATTCAATGATTGAAACGGAGTGTATAATATACAAGGAAATTGCGACCTGATTATGACTGTTTCTTTAAAACTTTTATTTTAATTTGAAATCAGGTGGCAAAAACACTGCAATTCAAGCCTACTCTCACATACTCGATCGTGGGTGCCTAGAGTGGTTCAGCAAAATCTTTATTTTTACGAGCTTTTAGGAGGTAGCTTGCAAATCTTATTTGGAAAGATAAATGCTTCTCCAGTGATTTCCATCTTTAAAGCTGAAGCGCGAGACACTTGCATATTATATACTTCGAGGTTTTATCGTCTTCTTCGCACAGTCGACACAGTTCACTGTTGCAGTTGCCTATTGTTGCCTAATCTTCAAAAAGTAACTCCTGTGTGAATAAGAAGTAACTAGCTAACGAGAGGGGTATAGGTAATTTATTAGAATCGCTGCAATAACTTTTGAACGCATGGTTATTTAACGCTTTTCTAAAATTACAATTTTATTGCTTCCCCTCGAACCAAGTCCACGCCACGCCACTGCAGACGTTATAATTTGTGTATTTAGAAACAGTCTAAATGAGTTTGGTTTGGACTATAAAAGTATTATTGGCATAGGAACTGACAATACCAGTGTCATGATTGGAATAAATAACGGCGTGTATGCAAAACTCCGAAATAATATTCCACGGCTAGTCCTCATTCGATGCGTGTGTCATTCAATTCAGCTTGTCATATCCCACGCTTCAGATGATACTTTGCGTGCTTTTCTACATGGAAAAGTCTATTATACCTACGATTTGTCAGATAAAGTATTTAATATGGTTGGAACATTTCAAAGTTATAGTCAACCTTTCACCTCTACATCTCCAGCAAGTATAACGCCCACATCACAGCCCGAAAGTGAAGAAGATTTTTGTTTAATTTACAGTGTTAATTGATTTAATTCTAAAAAATACAATGAAATATTTATTTTACTCTAGTTATAAATGCATTATAACTATTATTTTAAGAAATTATTTTGGCGGATTTTATTGCCGGAAAAAAAGTAAGTCTAACGAATTTTTGACGGAATTTTACAATAAATTCAACGGAATTTCAAAATTTTGCTGGGAACAATATATGTGAGAATTTCCGCCATATATTTTCGGTCTCTATAGATTTCTTCACTTCATGTCTCTACATTCACAAATCACAGTGAAAAAAAATAGTAGAAGACAAACCATTATGTAGAGATACTTGGAAATTAACTTGTCTTGACCTTAAGCCAGTTTTAAGCCTCTTGAGATCATAAGAATTTCATCAAATTAATTTTCAATATAAAAAGTCGGGACGGAAACGTAAAAACTTATTTTCATACTGTTGAACAAAATGTGCTTTTACCTGTTGTTTCGAAAGAAAGCTACATCTTAAGCTTTTATCGAATGTGGGGAAATTATTGTATATGATAAAATTGACTTTACAGTTGAGAAGCTTCCATTCAATTTATAAATAATTTGTGATGGTAGTAGAATTAAAATTGAGTAATATTATGACCCTTTTGTGTACCATGTATTTGGAAAGAGTTAGCATTTCAGAAAAAGCTTATTTATTTGATTGCCAATTAGCCATCCCACACGTGTATTCTTGATGCAGCATGCAAACCGGTTTTCTAGGGAAGAGGTTAAAAGAAGCAAAGAGGTATCTCTATACTTTGGACACATATCTCTTTGCTTCTTTTGACCTGTTCGCTAAAGAACCGGTTTGCATACTGCATCAAGAATTCTCGTGTGGAATGGTCCAATAGAAGTTTTCGTGGATTCCAATAATTTGTAACGGAAAAGTGGGCTTTCACTTAGTATACTTAGTTAAGAAAACTTCCAGTGAAAACAAAATCCCTCCAAGAAGTTTTGTGCTTTTTGCCTATAAGCTCACAATGTGTGAGTAATCCAATCCGAATGGAAAGCACTGTCACTCTCTGAGTATCCATTAAACTTAAAATTATTTCTACGACAGTAAAATACTTACAGGGTGAATGTTAAAAAAATCACTCATGGAATGTCTAGGAAAATGCTTTTTTATTGGTAAAAATTTTGAAGCAAACAACAGGCAAACTAAGGATTGAACTAAACTAGAGAAATTTAAACTCTTAGGCATTCGACTAGATAAAATTTTCGGAAAAATTTCGAAAATCAATTTTTTTGTGCTTTTAACAGCATTTCTTTAAAGCACAAAACAAATTACATAGAGCTTTAATGTGAAGATTGCTCTTTAGTTGCCATCTCCGTAGGAAGTATTCGAATTAGCTGGAAAAATCTAGCGACCTCGAGAATTTAACTGCATCTGACACTGATCCTAACAATTGTGAGATCGAAAAAAACACACAATGGAGAAATGCCAGCTTCCTGGGCTGATATTAATATAAGGAAGCTAACTACTCCATTTCTGTGTCCCAGGCATCTGGAAACAAACCAAAGTGATCTTCATTCTTAAGGCACGTGACTGCTACGGACTTTAGACCCATCAGTCTTACATTGTTTCTTCTGAAGACTTTTAAGACATTGTTGGAGGCACAGTAAATCGGTTGAAACTCTGCTATATGACACAGTAGGAACTACTGAAAAATCAATCGAGAAAAACGAATACACTTAGATGCATTTCTTGATATCGAGAGAGCCTTTAATAGTGTTACTTTAGAGGCCATCCAGGATGCCCTTACTGGTCTAGGGCTAAATCCTATATATGTAGATGGATTAACTTAATTCTCACTAACCTAATAAAGCCTAATAAAGGAAGAACTTGGTAACGGTAAGGTTAGCAGGAGAGTGTCTAGAAATACTCCACAAGGTGGAGTACTTTCACCCCGACTGTGGTTATTGGTGGTTAATAATATTCTCATCTCTTTACAAAGGGACGGTATAGAAGCTACTGATGAATTAGTCATCCTTGTCTCGAAAATATTGCCACCGACGATCAACTCAAGGAGCATTGCAAGTAGGCTTAGGGCTTAATCTCACAAAGACCGAACTAGTCGTTTTTGCATGAAGGTGAGTTATTCCGACTTTCACACTTCCAAAAGTGCGTAATATTACTCTTGATTTTAAAACTGATCCCAAATACCTACGAGTGATAGTAGACTCCAAATTAAATTGGAGGACACATGTGGATGAGCGCGTCAAGAAGGCAGCAATTGCACTGTATGCTTGCAAGAAAACTTTTAGTAAGCGATGGAGATTACACACTCGTATCGTGCACTGGATGTACACCGCAATCTTAAGACCAATCATTACATATGGGGTTCTGATGTGGTGGAATGCTCTTGAAAATGCGGCGCACCTGAAAGTCTTAATAAGCAATATAGAGCGCCCTGTTCAGGCATTCCCAGAGCTCTTCAAACAATGCCAACAGCAGCAATGGAGATTATACTACGGATCCTGCCCTCGACATCCATAGGAAATGTATAGCTGTAAAGACTGCTCTAAGACTTAAGGAGTGGAGCTGCTAGCCAACAATAGACATTGATCACAGCAGAATACTAAAATACTGAAGATCTGTCCAGAAGACTGTATACAGGGAGCTACGGATTACATTGTTCCAAGATTAGACTTCGAGAAAGCCTTCTCAACTAACATTCCTAGAAGAGAGGACTGGAATGGTAATTGCGTGGCAATTGACTCTGATATATAAATGTGTCTTTACGGACAATTCGAAAATGGAGTTGGGAGTGGGAGCCGGGGTATACTCAGCGCTCCATCGAATACAGGAATCGTACCGCATACCGACCACTGTAATGTGTTCCAGGCGGAGGTCCTGGCCATTTGAAAAGCAGCAAGACAGCTATGTACAATTTACGTTGGACCTAGCGATCGAGTCATCAAGATGTTTATTGGCAGCCAAGCGCAAGCAAAGCTTTGGATCGAGCACCATTAGATCGCACCTAGTGCAACGGTGTCGTTGTGAGCTCCAAAGACTGGGTGCTAACCACAGACATATTCTCTGCTGGGTACCTGGGCACATAGTGACATACCTGAAAACGAGGCAGCGGATGCTCTGACCAGAAAGGGTTCCGCTATGAATATATGTGTAGTAGATGAAACCGCAGGTAGGCCCCTGGAATCGGCGAAGAGGATTCTAGATGTACTAGCCTGCAAGCTGGTAAATCGCAGATGGGGAGAATTGACCACATGCGATTTGAAGACAACTGTGACCAGAGGTTTGTGCCCTAAGAGGATTGATTCTCTGCTGAGGAAGAACTGTACTTATGTGCGTAACCTTATTGCAGTTATTCGGGGAACTGCCTCTTCGATATACATGTAGACCGCATGCAAGCTACATACCATGACTTCTGCAGAGGCTGTATTGATGAGAAAGAGATTGAGAACTGTCAGCACTTGCTGTGTGAATGCCCTAAGCTTGCTAAGCGTAGGAGGAATGCGCTCGGCAGCTACTTCTTCGGTGAATTGCAGAGAAGGAGTTGGGGGATCAAGTAAGGCTTATCAACTCTTCTGGCTGGTTTCAGCCAGGTATCTTTCGTATCTTTCTTATTTTGCAAGTAAAATAATAATAAAAAAAGCAACTATGAATTTTGAATAATTTGAAATTAAAATTTGGGTACTTACCGCATAAATTTAAACAAAATCTTAAAAAACTGCACACGCAACCGCAGTAAAAGTTTCACCCAAAGTAATATTTTTATATTGAGCCTGTAACCTTATCTTTAAGACGTTTACACATTGCAACTTCCGACAATGTAAAAAATAAATTTCTATGATCATTTGATTAGCTGTTGATATTTTGCCATCACGAGGGCCAACCAAAACACTGTATTTCAAGAATAAGACAGTGCTTCTATTCTTGCGTCCTCTATCGTGGACCCTGGTTGCTTAAGAAGCAGCTAATGAAAGTAATATATAGAATTTATTAAAATCACTGTTATAACATGACTTTCACCTAGATACACTGTACGATATAATGAATCATTAGTACTGATTATTCATTCAAATACCGTGTGTCACATAATATTCATAAATATGGCTCGAAAATCAGATCATAATGAACTGTTTCTTTCCTTCATTAGAGCTCTAATGAGGAAAGATGTGCTAGAACTGAATGTACTATATTTTGGAATATAATATAAATATGAAGCTCCGCTGTGCATCTGCTCATTACAAAATAAGAAGAAGAAGTGCAAAGCACAAACTAGAGCTTATTCAAATCCATTTTTAATATGATGTTTTTCCATTACCAAATCATTAAACTGAAAAATAAAATTACTATAAACTAAGTTTATAGCGTCGGTTTCATTTTCTTCACTGTCATAAGTAACCAATTTGACAGTACAACTTAATTAAACAAATGGCTGTGTGTCTGCAGTTGCCTAATGAATCATTATGGTCTAATGAGTCGTTAGTTAGATATTCATTAGGAGTGCCCTAGTGTATAATGCTTTTGTATAATTATAATCTGATTGCTTCTTTGGCTGTCAAATCTTATAAAACGGTCCATAGCTCAAAAAGAGTTGATGGACAATGTTGTTCTAAACTTTGGATCATTCTTGGTTTTCCACAATTCTCTTATGTGTTGAATGTTTGAACGATTCACGTCAACGGATAGCAAAATACCGTAATACGCAAATAACAAATTGGTGTCCAGTTACCGATATCCATTTTGCTGGCCGTTTGTAAATTCTTGTAGTTGTTATATTTCGTTATTTCACTTAAGCGTTTGTGTGTATTCCTCTGACTATACTCGCAACAATTTCAGTTGAGTCATTATTGCCATTGCTGCTATAAATAAAATTCCTTTTAAAACATGTAAAACTAAATAATAAAAAATAATTTTTTGTTGAAACCGTTATGGTTACGGTTCGACAACTTTTCGTGTGTTTTTATTGGCATATGTCAACACTTTCCTGTCAACCATTGTGCCATATTTACTGTTGAACATAAAGTCTTTTTCCCTGTTGCCACAACAAAAAACAACTTTTATGATATCACGTTTGTCAATTGATTTTTTTTAAGCCTTCGTACCCGTCCCGCGGTGACCTCCATTACTTAAAGCCAGGCAGTCTTCCGAATCAATTATGTTAAAAGAGTACGAAAAGATGGAAAACTTTTCCTTATGAAATGACGTACATAACTATTTTTGTCGTCTGTTCTCCGTTCATAATAATCGGTTTAAGTTTTGTATTCATATTTTTGGATAAGTTTGTTGTCTTAAGGGAAGGTGACCGCGGAGAGTCATGAAAAATGCATATACTTTGGAACAAATTTTTTACATAAAATAAATCCTTTTAAAAATTGGTTTTAGCGTATTTTATTCTTCCATCAATGGGGAGTAAATTCCAAATTTATGGGTAAAAAAACACCCCAAATGGTAAGCTCCTATCAAACAAGGCTGTGCACGGTGTTTTGGATTGCTCTGCCAGTTCATCCGAAAAGAAATGGGGGGCGGGCTTATCGGTTTTCTCCAAAAAACTCTGAATAACACGAAATGCCAGCAGTTTGAAAAAAAAAACAATTTTTTTGCTCTGTATTTTGTTTTTACTTCAACGGACGAAAAACCTATTTCTAAATCAATTTTTGACAAAAATCGCTTCCTGATGGCCCCGCAAATTGAATTTCCTTTCAATTGCGCAGAGATTCATATGTGAATCGGTTCACTCGTTGAAGCTGTAAAGCGCCCCGCGTGCTGAATCTTGTTCCCAGAAAAACGCATTTAAAGTTTAACCTTATAAAAATCTTTGACAACTTACTTCAGCTATAGCTTCCAATGGTACTGGAAGAGGCCCTTCGTCTTCCTCCAAAAACTGACTGTGATGTATCTGAAGGTCAACGGCTTCATGAAATTTATGATGGTACCTCAAGTAGCGAGAAAAGGTCTCCCCAGCAAGCGCGCTCCGAACGCCTTAGCTACCTGACTTCCAGCCGGTGAACGGTTCCGCTCTCAACAGGATGTGAGTTCTCAAATACGTTAGATGTGAAAATATGCTTTTACCCATGTGTTCTAAACACCATAAGGATGGAAATTTTGTAAAAAAAAATCTAATTAATCATCGTCATGAACGGTAATCTAGCCTTAATAGAAATTGTTTTTTATATAGTCAGACTGCAGACGGCTCAAGGTTAATATCGAGATGTTTTATTATATGTATTGACCTGTATCATCGAACTACTGTAGTAGGCGATCAGAAACCACACTGATGAGACCTATCTGATCGCTTGGTCGAAAAGTATGTGTTTTTCCAGTCTACTATAAACGAAAAATCTCCACCTACAATTTTTAAATAAGCATTATTAAAATAGAGAACAGCTTAGTGAATCGAAATAAATTAATTAGCAAAGAAATTTCTTTGTAACTGTTACGAAAAATGAAATGAACAAAATTAAAGAAAAACTGAATGAATAGAAAGGATTAGACCTCCAAGTAGCAAAAACAAAGAAAAATTACCCTCCCTAGGTATTTCATCATTATTCAGAGGAACAATACCAATGAACTCACTAGTGCAAATCTCCCTTATAAAAACTTCCAGTTTTTATATCCTAGATCCGAGGGGTCCAAACTACGGCCCGCCGGTCGAACCCGGCGCGGCAGGTGATTTTATCCGGCCCGCCAAGGTTTTTGAAAATTTTTCGTAAACTGTAAAACACATTTAACCTAAGTAGTCCCACATATAGGTTTTAAATTTACAAACATATTGAAACTTTATTTTTCTTTCGATTCGCATGACGCACAAAATGGCGAAACGCAGTCATACCTTGTTAGTCTGTATACCGTGTGCGCGTGATAAATGCGCAAAAGCAGCATATAAAAAGGTACAAATTGTTGCCACAAAGGTTAGGGAAAGAATCCCTATAAATGTATCGAATATTCCCTAAATTTTATGGCAATATTCCTTACATTTCTAGGGGTTTTTTCCTTAATCTTTGTGGTAAAAATTTGTGCCTTTTTTCAGCATATGTAGATAGAGCCTATGTAACATCTTTGCAGTTGACCTCGAGATTCCTTTCTATTGTGTTCTGTTGCGCGTGACTCATTTGTAAATTGGTATGTTAAAATTCATATTTAATATATTACAAGTTAATTAGTATGTTAATATTATTTTTTAAAGTTAAACATGGAAGGAAAACAAGAAAAGTTGATGACGAGAGCTGCGTTTTTAAAAAGGAATGGAGAGTCAAACACTTCTTTGTGCAATCGCAGTCAAAGAATGGCAAAGCTGTATGTGTATTTTCCAATGACACTGTTGCTGTAATGTAGGAATGTAATTTACGTTGACATTATGAAACAAAGCATGTTTCAGTTTACTCACAATTTAAGTACAAGCAAAAATACGTCGTAGTTTGTCTTCCCAGCAAGATTTATTTAGGAAGGCAAACTCAGAAAATGAAACATTGACATTAGTTAGCATGAAAGTTGCTGATTTGTTGGCGAAAAAAGGGAAACCCTTTATGGATGGAAACATCGTTAAAGACTGCATGATGGAAGGTGTTGATGAATTATGTCCAGAAAAATTCAAACTTTTCAAAATGATCAGTCTTTCCCGTAATACTGTTGCTCATCTAATTGACGATATTGAAAATAATATTCTCCGACAGATTATTGGAAAAGCACAGCGTTTCATTCATTATTTTCTCGCGATGGATGAATCAACTGATGTTAGTGACACCTCACAACTTTTAGTTTTTGTTCGTGGAGTTGACGACGAACTTAATGTCACACAAGAATTACCCTCGGCACTACAACTGGAGAAGAAGATGTTTTCAAGGAAGTACAAAACACGTTGGTTAAATATAACTTGGACTGGAATCAACTCCAAGGTGTGACAATTGACGGAGGAAGAAACATGTCTGGTGCAAATAACAGTACCAATTTTTCTACATTGTATCTATCATCCACCAACAAAGCTCTATGTGTAAAACATGTTGACATGAGTTGCGTTTTGAAACCAGTTGCTTCTGTCGTAAATTTTATTCGATCACATGCACTCAATCATCGGCAATTCCGATCTTTTCTCGAACAAATTGAATCCGAATCGGTTGACTTGTCGTCTTATACTGCAGTTCGATTGCTTAGCTGTGCAAAAGTGTTATTGCAGTTCTTCATGCTCAGAAATGAAATTGTTTTTTTTCTTGCTGAGAAAAATCATCCTGAATCGCTTTTATCGGATGCTGAGTGTTTGTGGAAGTTGGCTTTTTTTGTATATGTCGTGACATACGTGAATAACTTAAATTTAAAGCTTCAAGGTAAAAACAACTTAATTTGTGATTAATTCGCGCAAATCAAATTAGCTTTGCTCGAAACTTAGATGAATGAATATAATTGTACCCATTTCATATGCTGTGAAGAATTTAATACAGAAACTGAGGAACAATTTCCCACCAGATTTTCAGTAAAAGTCATCGCGGATTTAAAACATGAATTTCAAAAGCGATTTTCTGATATTGACATAAATTCAAAGTAAATTCAACTGATTCAAAATCCGTTTTCGTTCGCGACGTTTCAAGTTAGTTTCAAAATGGAAATAATTGACCTTCAAGCTAACGATCAAATCAAAGATAAACTTGATCGATTTTTACAAATTTTTGGGCGAAATTTAAAGGAATTTGCTTTTAAATTTATTTCTATGTTTGGCACTACCGATATGTGTGTGAACAAACTTTTGCCAGGATGAAGTATCTGAAATCTAAATACAGGGCAAATTTATCGGAAGTTCATTTGCAATTATTGCTAATAATTGGTGTTTCAGATTTTAATCGCAACTATCAAGAAACTCTCCAGGAAAAAACAGAGTAAAAATTGCATAAAATCATTTTCTAATTATATATAAGTTAGTCATGTTTATTTAGTATTACAATGCTGCTTTACTTGTAATAAGATTTTTTAATAAACCTATTTATTTGGTTTTCGCATATGGATTTATATCCCAAACTGGCCCTTGCAGCAAAAAGTTTGGACATCCCTGCTAAATGATGAAGTCTGTCATTCTGTTGGTAGCACATAGAAATATTGAAGGAAATGCAAAATGGATTTGACAGCCACGCTTAAGAGGAGTCAGTACTCAGCAAAAATTTCAATTTAGATACCAGCGAGCCTGTAGGCAATATAACTTACTATACGTAGGTTTGTGTCCTGAAAGTATGAAAATTCATATAAAATTAGCCCAGACCTAGACCACAAGTCACATTAGAGACATCTAGCGTAAAAGACAGAAACCCAACATGCGACAATTTAAGACGAAAATGACAATTTGCAGTTCAAAGAAATTAAAATTTTTTAACGAGAATTAACTCTCCTAAATTTTATTTTGCACATAATTGTTAACATTTTGCTTTATATTCCAACAACTATCAACGAAATATTGCAATTTCTCGTCGGTGAAATATCGAGGGAAAAAACAAGTACTATTAGATTTAAACAATTAAAAAAAGGGGTCAGTAAAAATGAAAAACTCGACGTTATTTGCTAGATTTAGGCCTTATCATTCTAAAATAGTCACAATCTAAAGATATGAAAATACCTACTAACAGGAAATTGATTTGAAAAAAATCAATTTTATCATTTTTTACAAGTTTCCGATCTAATATCTCCATTCCAATACATTTTTACATTTTTTTATTTTTCTCTACGTCATTTACTAGACCTTTTCGTTACCTTTAATTTAAGATATAAGTCATTATTCTGGTACAAATAGTTTGCAAGAAATTTGCATTGAAAAATGTATGAAACTTGCAAATTTTGGTACTGACACTCCTCTTAAAATTGAAAGTAATTTTGCTCTTTTGCATATCCATCCGTGCGTCTAACCTCTCGATAACTCGAGAACTCGTGTACTTAGAGAGCTAAAATTTTGCACACGGGCTTTTAACCCTAGAAAGATAACCATATTTCACTATACACTAAAGATAACCATACGTTGAATCGACGTGCGCAAGTTTGAGCGGGCATATTTTGGATTATGTATACACTAGGTTTATGAAAGTGGTAATATGCCTTAATATTATGTAATTGTATTGTGGGTAAACGAAAAAAATCAAAGTTTATTTACTTTTTATTAGAAAAATTAAAAGAACAAAACATGGTACTTCTACGAGTTATATCGGTTTTTCAAAATCAATTACGTCGATTCGACGTAGGTTATCTATCTAGGGTTAAAAAAAATCGATTATATATTTAAACACTGCCTGAGAATACGTCAACGTAGAGTACTGAGACTTTGTTCACCGTGATTTCAAGAAAATATTAAATATAATTTCTTGGTGTTGCCATAGCAAAATTTTGGTTTTTTACGTACACTGTGAAAACCATCAATCCTAGATATTTTTATTCTACAGAAAAGTTCTTCAGAATATAAAATCTGATGAAATTGGTAATAATCCTTTTTACTATCCGACATCATCGTACATCATATAAACGAAAACGACCTTAACAATCAATGACAATCAAACTTGCACACAGGTGTGACTATTCGAAATAACATCGGTCATCAGGGTATCGTAAGAATTGATTTAGACAAATTCTAGTTTTTCTCATTACGTTTTTTTTTTAATTCCACAGTGATTAAAAATTAAAGAATTCTCCGCTTTTGAAATTGAATTATGAACATTATATTTACAGCTATCACAAATATGAAAGTACCTAATTAAGAAGATTATGGAAGAGAAAAGTTACATTCTACATAATCCATACATTATAAGAGAACTATGTACATTGGCATCTTTTTTTCTTTGTTTTTTTTTTTTTTAAACAGCCCCAAACCTATGCTAATCCAGCAATACTCTCTCATATCACACTTAAAATCGGCCGACCTGGAAAGAATAAAAACATCTTGGGCAAATATGATTAAAAAGCCACGGGTAACATTATTTATCTTACTCAGAAAACACATGTACAAATACAAAACATTTAATTAAGATACATCAGAGGAAAAAAACCTGTACGGGATTTTTTTTTTTTTCGTTCTGCAAGGTAAACATCAACCGTTGTGCGCCTTAATGATAACCGCAACATTTTGACGAACATCAAAGGATTTTCGGTCATTTTTACACAAAATAATTATATTCCTTCCAGTGAGAACAGGACAAAAGACCTGAATTTAATTTGCAATTCTCCTCCGCGGATTATTTTGCAGTAGTTTCTCATCAACCCTTGAACATGTTGAGGTGATTCTGTTTTTTACAAATCTTCCTACAAGTCAATCTCCAGAAGGCAGCACGAAAATCAGGATTATAAAATGCGTAAATGAATGGATTAATGGTGCAATTAACCCATCCCACCCATGTTAAAGAGGACATTACAGCTTCACTGACAGCTTGTCTCGGGAGAAACGGGATGAGAATGTAGTAGATGAAGAAAGGTAGCCAACATGCAATGAATCCACCCATTACCATAGTCAGAGTTTTTGCCGTTTTTGTATCACGTTTCAAGGTGGATATTCTCATTGGTATTCGGTGACATTTATTGGGATGCTGTTGCGGCTGCTGCTGTGTCTTAAACTTATTCGTAGATAAGCTAGACTCTTCTGGATAAGTTGAGTGACTTTGGCTAAAATGTATTGGATGCATTGGCAACGGGGTATGATGGCTAGGATATTTACAACTTATCGTTGAACATCGGAGGGTAGATGATGACCTTGAAATTTCTACCAATTCATATAGAGTATCCTGGTCGAACGTTTTTGATTTTAAATTTCGAAAGGATGTTGTTCGTTTCGGGCTGCATTGCACGTGTTCACTTTCTGTTACGAAATTCTCAATATCTATATCTGTATCTGGAGATTTCTCTGAAGCCTGAGGGTAGAAATTTCAAAATTATATAAAAACTTTAATATATCGGCAAAAGTTGATGTAGTTAGTATACAACCTCAGTCAATGTCATCCTTTGACGTCGTGATGTCAGAACATATCCAATTTTAAGATAAACATACAGCATTACAGTCAATGGTATGAAAAATGAGCCCATCGCTGAGAATACAACGTACCCTTTATTTTGGTTATATCGGCAGTTAACAAAATCAGCCTTACGCCTACCTGGCTCATACCTGTGGAGGAGTTTTAAAGGTAATGATCACGTGTAAATTTTATGTTACGGTTTTATGTTTATATGTAAATATATGGGAATTCAAGGATTCCCTTTTATATTGATTAAATAATTGCCGAGTAAGATAAAAAGCAATTTGATACATAATATAGGTACAACAGAAGCAAAAATTATATTCTTACCATCCAAGGAAAGGTGGACAGGTTATTGCCAATGCAACAATCCAAACAACCAGGATCATAATTAGTGCTAACTTTTTCGATCTTCTTTTTTTTGAATAAGTCAAAGGTTGGATTACAGCTAAATATCTGTTTGTATGAGAGAAAAAAAATTTGTTTAATTAATTGCTGGTGATTTTAATTGCATTTAAATTATTTGAACGATGAAAAAGAAAAATAAGGGAAGAATGAAAAAGGTAAGTATATAAAATGAGTAGTACGTAAGCATTAAATTGATTGAAGTTAGGGTTGGAGGGGGGGGGGGGGGGGATAAATATTTACAATTATTTTATCCTCTGGAAATCGTGGCTTACTCATCATAATTTTTATTTCGAATGAAAATTAGGTCAAGCATCATTAAATATAATTCATTAGGGGTGTAAATGAGGCGAATATACCATATGAATTATGTTTTATGATTCTTGACCTAATTTTCATTCGCAACCAAAATTATGATGAGTAAGCCACGATTTCTAGAGGATAAAATAATTGTAAATATTTATTCCTCCTCCTGCCCCCCCCCCCACCCTCACTTCAAAATAATGCGAATCCTTCCATAGTTGGATTCCATTTCCAAGCAATCTCTTCCCATTGGAATTTTTTTAAATTGATTTGTAACCTCCTATTGGTACCGAAGAAAATCTGAAATTTTGTACTTAAAAAAAATTTTAAATTAAGTTCGAAAATGAGAAAAGTCGGGCAACTCTTTCGTGGGGTTGCCATACAAAAATTTCGGTTTTCACTATATATTTGGACACTGGCTGAGAACGCATAGAGAGCTGACATTTGGTACATGGTGTTTTTATAGTAATAAAAAATTAAAAATTTCGAGAATGGACTAAATCGGGCAACCCCTTCTTGGTATTGCCATATAAAAATTTAGGTTTTTTACATATTCTGTGAAAACGATCAGTCCTAGACATTTTTATTGTACTAAAAACTTCTTCAGAATACGAAATCCTATAGAATTTGTTATAATCCATTTTTCTGTCTGATGAACCGTTCTAGAAATATATGCGAAAGATCACTTCAAAAATCAATCTGGCATAGATCAGTGACCATGCGAAATTTTATACGGGTATTCATTAACGGTATCACTTGTTTAGTAATATATTTTTATTAATTTGTTTTTTATTTATATCGTGTATTTTATTTTTGTTCGCATTTTAAATAATAAAAGAAATTTAGTTATGATATTTTTATTGCTCAGTTTTTTGCGCAAATTCTCAATTTTCTTAATTCAATCTCTAAGTTTTTTCTAGAAAATTTACTAGCCATTTTAGAAATAAATGCGAAAAACCACTTTGACTTGCACAGACCGGACAATACGAAATTACCACCAATTCCAGAACTTTTTTTTTTGTTTTTTTTCATATGGACTTCGTGTTTTCTTCTTCTTAGTATTGAGCAGTATGTAAGCATATTTCAGTTTAGAGAAACAAACGAGTAGAGCTTAGTAAAAAGTTCGATAGCCAATTCATGTCCTTTAATGCGCCTACAATATGACCCAGAAAAAAGCCCAGTAAAGAAACATCCAATGCCGACTTTCTAGAAAGGCGGTCGGTGACCATACGAAATTTTATACGGACATTCATCTAGGTCGGTGGTGGCGAACCTATGGCTTGCGTGCCAGAGATAGCACGTGAACGATTTATATTATTATATTGGATTTAATATTAGATTAATTTTAAAATTAAACCATGTTTTGGATGAAGTTGCGCGTGCTTTTGTAAACTGAACTCGTCAAATCATCTTGAATAACTTAAAAAACCTTTTAAGGAAAATTCATAATAATATACAACGCGTCGCACTACCATTAATCCTTTGAGAAGAAGATAAATTTTACACTGAGCAACGTACTAAAAGAAGATGTGAAATTTCTATCAAATAAAATCTCTTTTTTCCCGAAAATATCAGAGAATCCAGCATTTATTGCTCGAGAAATTAAACTTAGAAATATTCAGCCAACATCTCTACATATTGAAATTTGTGTATAGATCCTTTCAAAATTGATTCTGTAATGACTGATAATGCTCGCAATATGGCTGGAGAGGTAAATGGGTTTGCGAGCTTGCTTGCTCATTTATTGATATTAAATTCTGGGTTTCCGTTGTAAGTAACCTACATCAGAAGGCTTTGTCTGCAAAGGCCGGTTTAAAGTCACTGGACGATATTATGATTCTTGTCACACAATTAGTCAATTTTATATCTGCACGCCCCTTAAATAAACGAAAATTTTCTCAACTTTTAACTAGGGTAAATACAGTCTACGATGGTTTACTAGTATACAACAACGTCCAATGGTTAAGTCGTGGAAGAGTTCTTCAAAGATTCGTTGATTGTTTAGATGAAATTAGAGGTTTTTTAAATAACGAGAAACTAATTGAAAAATATAAGCAATTAATGTACACTGAATAGATTTCAGAACTCATGTTTTTTACTGACTTGCGCTCACACTTAAATGAATTAAATGTCACACTGCAAGGTGGTAATAAGAAAATTATTATAATGTTTGATATGATTAAAGCTTTCGAAACTAAATTAGAAATTTTTAATCGGATCATTATTACGAACATATACAAATATTTTCCAAACACAAGTAAATTCTTTGCAAATTTAGATGACCAAATGACAAAACTAAATTAACAAATGATTTTTCTTAAAATATTCAGTCTCAAATGAACGAATTTATTTTAAGATTTAAAGAATTCAAAATATTTGCAGAAACATCAAAATTTATTATGTTCCCAGACACGTTATCGGCAGATAAACTTAATTTAAATATTTTTGAGTGTTTGAATTTAGAAGATGTTGAGTGCAATTGATTGATTTTGAATCCAATTCCATATGGACAAAAAAGTTTGTCGATTTAAGAAATCCGATTTATCAATCCAGCTCCTATATATAGCTAGGCAGTGCGACTTAGTTGGATTTAACGAAAGTTGATTCAGCAATGACCAGTCATATATGCTACGAAGATCTTCATTAATGCGACAAATACAATCCCCAATCAAACCCATTGGTCTACTCAAATAGATCTGGACGTCATCCGCGGTGAATAGAAGAATAAGTAACAACATTCGGTAACTCATTTAAATATAAGGTGAACAGTAGAGGGCCAATAATGGAACCTTGTGGAACACCAGAGCGAAGATATATAAGATCAGAACCAAGATCTTTTACTTTACCATCTGTGATCGATTGCATAAATAATCAGCAACAAGCTGAATGGCGGAGGATGAAAATCCCAATTGATTTTTCAACTGTGAAAGCAGTCTTTGGTAGTTTACGGAATCAAATGCCTTGGTAAAATCCAGAAGAATAAGTGCTGTCATCTGGTCCTTCTCGAGAGCTTTACAAATACCAGCAGATATCCTCAGAAGTGCATATCGATAACCAGACTGCCACATTGTCCAAGTCCTCCGCTCGTTAATAAATTTGATTATTTGATGGGACATAATTTTTTTTAAAACTTTAGCAAGGAAACTAAGCATGCTAATTGGTCTAAAGTCGCTGGAATTGGATGCAGAGGGCATTTTAGGAATAGGTGTTACATGTGCTTTCTTCCACTGAGTTGGAAATTGGGACGTGGTTAAGCAAAAATTATAAATATGAAAAGTGGTATCAATATGTATGGAGCGAGCGCTTTCACAAGTGAAGGTGGAAGTCAGTCTGGACCAGGGCATGTGGATTTAATAGAGAATATCACTGAAAGAACCTCAGCGCCATCCACACATGCAAAAGCAAAACTTCCACAGCATCGCCAATGTTACCAGTTGTTGCAGAGCTCAACGAACTTGAAGCATTACCTGCACTACAAGCAAAATAATGGTTTAGAGTGTTTAGGTCTGTATTTATGTTGACAGGTTCACGACCATGTACGCCTAGACTCCGGATATTTTTCCACAACATTTTAGCCGGTAGACACGTATCAAGCTTTTAACTAAAAAAAGAGCGCTTAGATACTCGAATCATGGATGTGCATAACTCTGTTACGTACCCTTTTATAATCCGTAAGGACCGCAGAATCTAAATCTATTAAATCAAATGCTACTGGCGCTGATGATATTGAAATGCGTATCCTGAAACAATTATTGCTATCCATAATTACTCCTTTTACACATATATTTAATACTGCTTTAATACTGCTTTAATACTGCTATTACTACTGCTTCTTTCCCCTCAGCTTGGAAAATAGGGCTGGTTTTTCCTATTAGAAGAAAGACCAATGTATCGTCCCTCGAAGATTATAGAACTATATTGTACTACGTCAGTTTAGCAAGTAACTGTAAAAGTCGACGCATTTAATAAGGATTCTAAAATGGTATAACTCTTGCTACAATATTTCTTAGATTACTGAAAACAAAAATTTTTTCTTCAAGAATATCTTGCTCACTCACATTTCATGCAAGCTTTGGGTACACTAGAATCATTTTTAGTAGGTGAAAAGAAATTTTTCGAAACTGGAGAAAAAATTTTTGTTTTCCGTAATCTAAGAAATATTGTAGGAAGTGTTATATCATTTTAGAATCCTTATTAAATGCGTCAACTTTTAAAGTTACTTGCCAAACTGACGTAGTACATTTTTTTGTCATTACAGTCAGTTAAAGTTATGGGTGAAATATTAATTTTCTGTTCTTGGTTCGGCAAAATTTGACATATTCTTCCAAGCAGGAACAGTTGGCTTAGAATTTCAAGCAACCTGTTACATAAGCACTATTCGGGATTACATAAGAAAAATAAAATTGAAAAAAAGTAAAGATTGGTAGCAACGGGAGCTAAAAAACCATCACAAGGTGTACATTTTCTCGAAAACAAAAGAAATGTCTATAATTTGAAAAATACGTGACTTAGATTTTTTTTATATTTTTCTGGTAACTGTTATGATTTGGTCTATCACCCGATTCCGGCTTGACGTAATTGAAGCAATGATCATTGATATGTCCCGTGTGTCTAGGGTATTAGCTTCATTGGATATTGTCCAAAAGAGAGCCTTCGAGTTCATTGACGATGTGGCAATTACTTGTCATACCGACTCACTCGAACACCACCACTTTGTTCGCTCCCTTATCACTACATGCATGGGCAATGTTCTGATAAAATTATCTAATCTGATCCCTGGTAGAATTATTCCTGAACTCAGTACCACACACACAGATCCATTTACAATTTAAATTATTTTCGGCCGTACAGTAAAATTCTGCGATGTTTTTATACCTGAACTGTCCGAATGTGGAACAGTCTACCATCTTCTATCTTTCGTCCGGCATACAATCTGCAAAAGTTTAAGTGTGACATTTTCAGGAAGTTATATTCGTACAAGGTATGTATTACATCTGTTCTGTGACTGCTATTTTAAATAGACGGCGGAATGTATATACGTAGCGCTTTAATTCCTGTATTTTGCAAAGTTGCAATTTCTGATGAATTTATGAATTCGTTCAAAATATATTTCCTTATTTTTACTAACTAAACCGCCATTTACAAGCCAAAACAAAATAAATAATTTAGCACTTAGTTTGACCTTTCGGAGTGGCAAAAGTTGAACGTAGAACAACTCTTTTCGTTGCATATGGAAACCACTCACTTTAGACCCGTATTTTTAAAATGCTTTATTTCGTGCATTTGATGTTTGCGAGTGGTGGCGAGTGTCTCTGAACTTTTGACCTGTTTCTAACTTATACCATTTTTAAACCTTAGTTGCCCCCCCCCCCCTCACAAGAATCCTGGATCCGCCTCTGACCTGGATGCCATGCCACAGTTCAGCAATTGAGCAATTACATAGGCAGAATAAGTGGACTTTTAGCTTTGATTATTGCTCTGGCATGAATGATTCCGTTATTAGATAATTTTAACGTATTAGATGATTATTCCCAATTGACTGAAATGACCGAGTCTTTTATATGAGTTATACCAAATGACTCATATGACTTGAGTCACCAAAATCACCGATTTTGGCCATCACTACTCTAATGAAAGCTCATTCTTTTATACCTACAAAACTGTCAAAATGACCTACCTACCTCCGTATCTGCTTACAGGAAAAATAAGTGCTGATGGTCCATTTTTTTCTAGCACAGCCTTTAATATTCCCAAATTCATAAAAGGAACTTTTAAAAATAAAAGAAAATATTTTAGAATAAAATAGCACACAATCAAAAGCTTATCTACTCTGCATAGACGCGACAATCAAAAGCATAGGTTTTATTATAAAAACAGTAATTTATCACCACTCCGCAATTTTATCCCCAAGCTTATTGCTTGAGCCTGGAGTGAACAGAGTGAAGAGAGATATAAAAATATAAAATTGATTCGTACTAATATCATGATTCAATCGCAGAAATTGGAATTTATACAAAGTTAATACCACAACAGCCTATCGGGTGATTATCTCCAACACCACACACTTTGCAGCCCTCACGTAGATCCAGATCAACGTCCGCGGACGATAATGAGAGCTTTTACTTCCGCAAATATTTTATTATAAAGTACCTCTGCCTGCACTAATTAATTTAGTGATAGGGGATGCCGAGAGAACGGAAACATTATATATCAGAAGGAGGGTAAGAGAATTCGAAATGGGGGTGGAAAGTTAAATAAATAATTACGGAGGAAGCATTTAGTTAACGATTTTTACTCCAAATTTCATAAATCTCATCCGAATATTCCATTTCACGTGGGACTACTTTTGGGAGTAAAATTTCGAAAACTAGATATAAATTCATTTTCACGCAGTAATGAAATATCCATTATGCAAATGCAAACATGGTTCCAAACATATTTACGTATGTATATAAAATTATTATAGTGCTTAAATTTAGAACAGCAGAGCATGTGGATTACTGAGGCTCTTTTTTTTTTAATATGCTATTTATGGAAAAAGTCCTGAAGGCTGGAAATCTGATGAAATGGAATTGCTGTTTTTTCCCATTTTGCTTCTAACGAAAAAATCAATAGTAAACTTCTTAATTTATATGATAGTAGTAAAAGTTGTCTGCTTTTCGTGTATGGATAAATTGTAAATAAAAATAGACTGACAATGTCCCCGACATTCTTTATAATGTAAGAATTAAAAATGAGAAAGTTAAAGAGATCTTCCATGAAAATTTATCCATACCTATACTGAGGTACATGTGTAGGAAGTAACAATCCTCATATCTTTAGTATAAGACAAATCGGAAATTGTTTATAAACATAATAAGGACCAACATCAGAATGGAAATCAGCTCACTAAACAATATAAAAGTGACACGTTCGATAGCCTCTAAAATATCTGAAAGAATTGATTACCAAGACCCAAAAACTACCTTCCATAATCGTTTCAAAGTAAAACGCCCTGATGACATATTCCAGCTCATCAAACGAAAAAATTCAGTATGAAAATAACGGCATGCTAGAACAACGGTTGACTGAAAATGGCAACTTATTAACATAACCAGAAACGTTCGCAACCAAATTGCTATTTTTCGAAGTACATAGCTCCTGGAATAGCAAACTAGCATCTCTTCAAAACGATAACAAAACCTAATGGAAACTCATAAAAATTATAAAAAGAAAATCATATTACCTTCGAACCATCGACCACTATCACAGAAGGTAAAAAGCCAACGCCAAAGCAAACGCACTGGCAGAACATTTTAGTTATGACTTCCCATTTCCCATAGAGATACTTGTCACCTTTGTGATCAGGACATTATCATATTAGTAGAAACAAATCTAGAAACTTCATGCGATTACATAAATTCAAAACTCAACTTTATATTTCATGCATGCAATGAACCTTTTGCACTTCTCCAGCAAGTGGAAAATCTAAAAAATTATTGCTGCCTTAAAACCCGGTTAAAATACTCAGGAAGCGAGTAGCTACAGATAATTGAGAAGATAGAAACACACTTATGTACCAACAAGGATGTCATTGTCCACAATGCTTTCTGAAACCGAATTGCGTAACTACTTTTATCAGCTAAGAAGAATAAAAAAGACATTAAAGCGCATCTAGAGGACTTGTCTTGCCCGATGTTGACTCTGTATTCAAGATTTATTATACAAAATAAAAATTTTAAGACTACCAAAGGATGATCTCAAAGCTGTGAAAAGATTCTTTTCCGATATATACTTTTACGTTTCAACGGCAAATACTAAAACAACTAAAATAATGAAAATACAAGCCGGCGGTGCTCCCCAAGGCTCGGTGCAATACACATATATACCTGTGACATTACTGAAGTCGCAACTGTAATTTAGGGTTATTTCTTAATTAAACACATTATTGGTCAACCACTGACCGAGGTGTCAACATTCACAAACTTGAAGAGAATCTAACAAAAATTGCATAAATGGAAAATTAATGTCGTCCTCTATGTTTTCACTAGAAGAAGAAGAAGTCCTAGTTTCTTACCACCAAGACCCCTTCACTTTCACAATTGCAATATCTACAGAAGTAAAATACCTGGGATGCACTAATTACTCTAAATTAGATGAACTAATAAAACCACTCTACCTTTTTATAAACAAGAAAGCAACACTAAGAGCCTGTCCGAATCGAAGTCTTTTAGTGTCCGTTAGTAGCAAAGCTGGGTGACATAGACATGGATTCGGACAGAGCTTGACTCGGTGCGTTACGGCTTTAATAAAACGAAGACGAAGATCCAAGCCTTCGCCTGGCAGTCCCTAAATACCAAACAAAAATTATTAATATAAAACCAATCCTCAGCTATGCCTCTCCAGCCTGGGAAAAGTTCTCAAAATCTGACTTAAGGAAATTGCAAGCTAAACTAAATAAAACTAAATGTTAAAAATGATTCTGGAATTTCCATGGCATTTTTCAACAAAATTACTTCACGAAATTTCTAAAATTACCTCAAATTGA
Source organism: Dioctria linearis (assembly GCA_963930735.1). Classification (NCBI taxonomy): domain Eukaryota; kingdom Metazoa; phylum Arthropoda; class Insecta; order Diptera; family Asilidae; genus Dioctria; species Dioctria linearis. Next base: position 51,822,453 of record OZ005741.1, on the reverse strand, counting down.
TAAAATTTTCCAGTTGATCTCAATCAAGATTTACGAAAAATGCTCTTGCTCTATAAATTCCGTTATATCTGAACTTATTGAATAAAGTATTTTCAAATTCAAGTTCAGTTTATTTGGTTTCAGTTTGTACAAATAAGAAATTCCTTTGCATGGAATTGCATAATATTAGGCGCAATTACAATCGTCAGTAGCAAAATTAATGAAATTATGAATTATAGAATCGGGAGTATCTCAAAAACGGTTTCATTTAGGTAGATACATGTGCGCAGTCAAGTTAAAGGTAACATTCTGGGGTTTTTAAATCTTGTAAAAAAACTGTAAGGTTATCATGCATTTTGGCAGGAAAATCGTTAAAATTTGAAAAAAGTTATGAATTTTTTTCCATTTTTTTCATTTTGACGTCCTACAGATTAAGGTAACAGGATGAATCCCACCTTGATAGGATTAGGGTGTATATTAAGAAAATTACAGGGTATAAAGTGGAAGAAGTACTAAAAATCTCAAAGCCCCTAATGCCGAAACGACGCGTCTTGCCCCCCCCCCCCTCCCATTACCTTATAGTTTTTTGCTTGCCTTCACCTCAGCTATTGTTCCTTAATAACCTTTTAACTCAAACTTTTTTTTTCAGTTATTTCTTTCGTAAACTTTCAATTAATAATAAAGCTTTACTGTGGTAACTACATCTTTTTCAGGTGCCATATTTTCCTAGAAACTTGATATCTTGTCTTTTAATGTTGTTAAATCTGAATTAAGGGGTATTTTTTTTCCGAAAACAAACCAAATAGCCTTCTGTTGAAATTATCCTCATTAAATATATTTTTTAATGACAGATTCTATTAATAGATAATGAGATGACTTAAATTAAGGTAATGAAGTTTAGGAAATTTTATGTGATATATGAAAAAAGACTAGTTGTTACGCGCTACTGTGCAGTCGCTACTGCGGCTAGAAATGGGGAAGGGTGGGGCCTGCCTGGACAATTTGAAATTATTTTTATAAAGTATGTCCAGTATACGACTCTCCTTCTTTCTGCTGCCAGAGTACGCTGTAAAAAATGTACACAAAGCTTAGGTATTTTTCCCTTAAATGTAGTGAATATTCCCTAAAATGTAGGGAATATTCCCCAAACATACCTACATTTTTGGGCATATTACCTACATTTACATTACATTACCTAAGCTTTGTGGCAACAATTGTGAACATTTTTTATAGTGTTTGGTGGTGCATTCGCGCTGTTTTATGACAGTTGATTAAAGAGCCGCAACAGGGACGCATTTAGACCACTAATGTCGTTTTTGTATGACCCTCAGATCTGATTCGAATCCGCCCTAAGTACTGTCAAAGTATTCGTTTGAACGCAAACTGAAGTCACAGATCGTATCTGGATCCAACCTAGTTCAACTTAGATTGAAACTGAATATTTTATCGGCTTCAATTCAGATTCGCCCACATACATAAAAGCTATTTGTCCAGCTTAAAATATCATATTTTGAAAAATTTGGTAAAGCAATCATAATAAACTTAAACGTGGTATTGATGATTTTTAAATTTTATTTCACGAACAGTGTTGCACTACAAAATTATACCAATTGATTGTAGCGTTCCTATATAAAAACAAGTAAACAAATCGGATCAACTCTTAAAGCGTTTATTTCAACGGAGTCCAATCCAGTTCGAAATTAAAGTTCAAACGAAAACGACATTATTAAAGTCAGCACCAGGTCTAGATGAAAATGATCAGTGCATTCCATGTTACTCCACTTTAACTCTTTATCTATAAACAGAGCAAAATAATTCTTACAGAATATAGGATAATTGGCTACCGATGGAATTCATCAAAAGTGCTAAATAAAGCTAGAAACATTAACTTTAGGCCTTCTATCTTCTACGAAGGACGGATTACAGGAGTTTCGTAGTATAAACCTCAGAGAAGCCCCGACGCTGTCTATAATGCGTTCGAATCCCAGCATGATTTATTTTTAAACAAACAAAAAATTTAATAAAATATTTTAAAAAATCTTTTAAAATAAATAAGTTTCGTTAATAAATTGCACAAAAAAGTAAAAAATATTTTTTTCGTTCTCAGTGAAATACACAAAAAAAGTTTCATTGTAAAATAAGAAATGCTACAACGCAGATTAAATTTTTAAAGTTTGGGCGTTCATAATTATAATCACAATTGTCTAACTGCAACTCATGCCCAAACTTTTAAGATTTAATCTGAGTTGTAGCATTTCTTCTGTATAACACTGAGAAAGAAAAAATTATTTTTTACTTTTTAGTGCAATTTAGTTATGAAAATTATTTATTTTTAAAGTTTTTTTCTTTTTTTTCTACTGTTTAGTCATAATATTTTCGCTAAAAACTCATATAACGATGGATAATCTATCTGGCATATACATCTACGTTCTCTTGCAAATGTTGTGGGGTAATTTTCTTTTCTCCGTGGTAACTAGTTTAGATTATAGATTATAGCACTTTAATGTCAATACTTCCATGTCATAAAAAATTTATATAAAAAATGTGGAAAAATTTATTTCACATTAAAATTGCAACGTTCCCATTAAATATATAAAAAATTATGCTAAGACGTTTAAAAGAAAAATTAACCCCCCGCACCAACCTACACCCCTCTGTTCACAAATTAGAAAATCCCAAATTTCAAAGATATTCGGATGAAAAGTCTGCTGTAAAGTTTCCTGCAGAAGAAAAGAAAATGTGCCAGTTAATAGCACTCAACAAGAGCTTTAATGTGATATCACACACGGTCCAAATTAGATAACCCCAAATGGTGGTAGTTACAACCCCCCCCCCCCCCCCCCCCCAGCTCCAAAAATCGTAAAAACATATTTAGCACTTCGGACAGCTCTCCATTCACTCATACTTAATTAAAAAACCCCATGCAAGTCCATCCACGTCTACTACCTTAAAACTCTATCGTCTCGAATGTCGCCCTTACGGACAAAGCTATTTAGTCAGACATTTGTGCGTAGATAAAAATTATTTAAAAAGTGAGTAAATGATAAGCTAGAAAAACCAGCATCATTTAAAACACTTAGTTTATTAATTATTAATTTGCTCAAGTTTCTGTGCGAAACCGGCGAGTAGCGAAGTATACAAGTCCACTTAATCAACACACTCAATAAATAATTATTACTCGAAAAATAAAAAGTATAGTAAAAAATCTTTTCAGTACTATAAAAACGTATAGGACTGATATTATTAACAGTGTACGTAAAAAACCTAAATTTTTCTATGGCTACCCTAAGAAAGGTTTGCCCGATTTAGTCCATTTTGAAAATATATTTGATATTTGTATTAAAACACTGCATAATTTTTATATGGCAATCCTACGAAGGAGGTACCCGATTTGTCCCATTTTCGAAATTAAATTTACTTGTTTTTAGAGGCCCCTTGCAAAATTTCAGCTTTCTAAGTACACGAGGTCTCGAGCTATCGTTAGGATGGACAGACAGGCGGACTTACGGCGGACGGATGTGGACGGTGGTGGACGGAAACATGCAAAAAACAAAATGACTTTTAATATAATGCGTGAGTGTGCGTTGCAAACGGAATGATAAAGTTAGTATAACTTCTGATTTCATCTAGGGTATAAAGACGCATTACTTAACCTCGTTTCCTGAGGAGGTTCTCTCCACGTATCTACTTCACTCCTCGTTGACTTCTGATTTATGTTCCCCATATTTTATATATGCATTTTTGCAATTGTTGAAACTATGGCGGTAATTGATCTGAATTTGAAAATTCATTTTGTCCTTTTGATCTTACTTCCTTCTGCCGTTTTAAAATTGCTTCATATTATCCAGAAATGATATTTGCTAGTTGTAAAGTTTTTGAAGTTGTGTTTGAACGCTCTCTTCTTTTGACGGGCGAGTATTTATGTCGTTTTAAGTTTTGTTTTAGCTGGTTAACGTATTGCAAAGTTACGTTTTGGGCTACGATCAACACAAGTAGATAGCTGATGTTATAGGCAAGTGCGAATATGATATGATATCTCTAATTTCTGGGAGGACTATGAATTAAAAATACTCAGAAATGACAGGACACGGAGCCAAGATAGCTTGTGGGTGTTGCCCAGATAAAATAATAGTTATATAGGAAATTCTCGTGACTTTAAAAGCATTCACTCTTTTATAAAGCAATTGGCATTATTTTTAGAATTATATCTTTTTTATTTCGAAAGACGCATGGAAAATTTGTTTTTTATCAAAAAGGTTCAAAGCGTTTCTATACCTATGTGTACTTTTCAAACAAATTCAAAATTTGAAAAACAGTTTTTAAATTGTGTTTTTATTTTCAAATTTTTAAAAAGTCAAGAATAATTTTATCTCATGTAAATCAGTTTTTGAAGTAGAGTATATACATGGCTTGGGACACAGTAACAAATGTTTCCCTAAAGGGATGCCAACAATTTTTGCCACAAAGCTTGGGTATATTTCAATAAGATTACGGAAAGCTCCACCTTAGAAAACGGTAGGGAATATTCCCAAAAATGTAGGGAATATTCCCAAAAATGTAGGGAATTTTGTTTCCCGAAAATCTACAATATACCCTAAAATGTAGAGAAGGGAATAGGAAATAGTTTATAGCTACACCTTCAAAAAACAATATTTTTTTTTTTTATTAAATCATATATGTAGTATGGAAGTTAGTGCTGGGCACAATCAAACAAATAGTGAAAAATGTATATATGACCTGTTTTCAAAAACAATGTGTGAATTATATTAACGAAAAATATTTGTAAGTGTTCCAGAAAAATGAAATGTTCTGTACCTTATATCCGAGAAAGCTTAATATTACGTGAATTTTACGTACTATATAGGTTTTCTGGTGCCAATAAATGTTCCATTGACTTGGGGAAATTAAACTGATCTTCCCTTTCTATCAGCGAAAATGACATTTATTTTTAGGAAAAAACTTAGCTTAAGTTTAAAGAATTTTTCTACATTTTTTTACAGTGTATACAACTGGCAGCCTTTACTTATGATAAATTTCCAGTATGTATTATTAAAAAAATACGGTAATACTATCAGTACCAGACACAAATGTAAAATTCTTTTGAATTTTGGTAATTAAAATTGGCACCGTCTTCCGTAACAATAAATTTGTGAAAGTTGCTGCCGGGGTGAAAGCTTAACATAACTAAGAAAGCCACCCAAATATTGGAAAAAGTCTGATTTTTTTCAAATTTGGAGGAGTAGCATTTTGTTACTATATTGGGCCATATAAGTAAGTAAAGGAGCGATTGAATTCCTAAGGGTTGCAAAAACAAAGAATAAGGGACAAGGGGTTAAGAGTTACTCCTCTCATTCATAAAATTCTCAACATAACCTTATTTAACTTTACCTATCCTGACGTGTTCTATCAGCTAACTTATGTTCAGTTGAGCAACAATTTATCATGAAACGAATAGTGAATAATATTTTCTGCACATAAAATTATTAGTTGATATTCATTTTTTGCGATTAACATAAATTTAAAAACATTGAGCTGATTAATAGAAATATTTGGACGATTTTATAGATGTATTTTTCTAACTTTTTTCGCCACGAACTATTTTATATTATTCCCGAAATCCAGAATGCTTGTCATTTCTTTTTCGTTTTACAAAACAGCCACATTCAACAAACTTTCTTGACCCACTTTAGATCAGAGGTCATTTTTATTAATTTCAATTCTCTAAGATTTCGTTCATATGAACCTATCGTCATTGGCAATGCCAGAAAAACTCGTAGCGCGATTTCAACATTTAGATAGGATTCTTAGAGACTATAGTCGTGAATTGACTGCAGGAAATCCAAAAGCGGCATTTCTCAGACTATCGGTCGGTCTTCGGAAACTTTTCCAATATTTCGTACCTCTACGTCAGTTAGAATAGAAGAACAGCAATCGATTAAAAAATTGGTGTATGAAGCTGCTTTTGTTTTGTGACAATACTGGCGTCACCATTTTGTGATTCAAAATATTCGAGTCGCTTCTTTTTTGTTGTTTTGTTTCTTTAATGTTTGCTGGTATATCCATATCTTCAGCAAATTTTGTAGCACTGCAAAAAATTTCTCCCATGTCAGGATCACGAACAAACCTCAGCCTTATCAAAATTTATTTAAATAAATAGGTATAACTCAAAAATAATTTATATTTGTTAAAGACAAATGTTGTTAATATTATTTGTTTCGCCCGCTGTAAAATTGTTGGTCTCTCGGATACTGTTTTTACAGAGAAACACTGTTTTGGTTTTAATTTTAATGGTAACAGGGCCAACCACTCTTACGCATATTTCATGCATACTACCATAGATGGCACAAGAACTAGATGTCGCAGAAAAGTATACAAAATCAATATGGCTAGGTGGTTCATTCCGGAATGGACCACAACATTTAAAATGATGTATACGTCAAGTGATGCACATTTTTTCGTATCTGAAATGTTGAAATTGTCAATCAAATGTATACAAAACCGCTGTTATAAAAATATTTGCTCTCGGCACGATCTAAAACATGTTATGGTCCATTCCAGAATGCACTACCCATTTCACAATCTGTATACTGTGCTCTAGTATGCCATGCGACATCTAGTTCTTGTGCCATCTATGATACTACATATTACCTGTACAAATTTCTTGCTTCCTCTTCTTTATTAAATCTTGCAAATTCTAGAAAAAAAGTCAATTTTATCTATCATTTATGATTAGTGGTTCGGCATTTAGCATGGAATTTAATAATCATAGAAAACGTTGCCTTGCTTTCTTTGTGTGCTCGGTTCAGTAGGAAGCCAGCCTAATAATTTGGGTTGTTTGCCTCTTATAAAAAGTGATTTTTGAAGATCTGCAGGAGCTGGTTTGTCAACATTTGCCCTGGCCTGTTTGAAGGCCCATTCCGGCCCTGCATATCACCTCCACAGTTTCGGACAAAAATGTATTAAAAGATATTGGTCTTAATAGGCCTAGATAGAAATCAATTTTTCATGATGTTTATAAAAATCAATATGCAAACATGCGGAAATTAACCATAGATAATTTTTTCCACTTAATGATAATGGACGTAAATGCAATGTAGATAAATAAATTGTATCATAGCTGCAAACTATCTAAAGAACTACTCAATTCCTATAAATAAATATATTGACCATTATCGTAGAATTTTATTAGTAGTAGTAGTCTTGGAGTCATCAAAAAAGTTCACGCATCCTGTGGTAAATTTGTATAATTTCGATCAGCAATCAGTATTTTAAGTAGTTTTGACAAATTCTTTAAACGAGACTACTTTCAATGGCTCATGCGACCAATTCTAATTTTATTCGATTTGAATAAACGTTCTGAGAGATCACCATTGCATTTTTTCATTTTTATTATAAAACTCATCACTGATTCTTGATTCTTGACAATATCTCCATCATTGAAGAAATTTTCTGGAGTAGAATCGTCATCTAAGTCTGATGAAACGAACATCAGATATATGTATGTAAATTTTCCATTCTTACTTTCACATACTGGATTTAATTCACTATTTTTTGGTAATTTTATTGCAACCCCTATCCCGGGACGGTCTAAAGAATATTTTTCAAAATCCCATTTCAATACATGTCTGGCGTCAGAAAAAGGAATCTGTCAAATATTTATTGATACTTGTCCACGATATATCTTTAAAGGTCTGAAATCATTGTTGTAATTTTTGAGACATTAAATTACGTGGAAGCAAGGTGGCTTTGTAGATTATAAATGGACAATTTCTCATCTCTATAGACTGAAATTCATTGAAAATAATTTTAATGAATATCTATAATGCATTGAAAATGCAAAAAAAATGAAATTTTTCGACCCAGCGATCAGAGAGGTCTCATCAGTATGGTTATATCTATTCGCCTACCATAGAAATTCTATAATACAAATACTTTTTATCAAAAGCAATTCTGAATCATATGGTAGCAAAATTTGTCATTGCAATTTTCAAATTGTGTGATATTCCCCTTGTCGCCGTAAGACACTGGATAAACGAAGTAAAACTTGTAGGTGCTCAGAGATAACCATACTGATGAGACCTCTCTGATCGCTGAGTCGAAAAGTTCAATTTTTTTAGATTATAGTATAAGGATCAAGACTTCAAATCGAAATAACCCCGTTTCGAATCCTAGAGCAGACAACTAATAACTTACTTTGGATAGAAGTTATACATATACGAATAATAAAAACAATACGCAAAAAAACAATGCAAAAAAAAATTAAAATTACAAATTTGCAAAACGTACGAAATTATAATGCTTACCGATAAAGATCGTTAATTATTTCCGTCAATTTCCCAAATATTATTATAGACTTCGTCATTTTTCACTAGATTATAAAATTCTGGAAACGATGTCAATCTTTAACATTAATTTTTAAAGCAACCTATATATGTAGCCTGGTTATACGGGGTGTAGGAAACAAATTTTCACAAACCAAAAACAATTAAAGACAGAAGTGAAGACATTCTATTTTCTAAACTGATTACCGCCAGCTTTACACAGAAAATAAAATAAACATCTCGAATTCAGCAGAGTTGGGCAAAATGTTATCCATCAAAGCGGAAACTATTCTTTCATTTCAAATGTACACATTCATTCCGTATATAGAAATTGAGTGTAAACAAATTCATTGTTTATAGATATGACACCAGTTGTCCATAAACTGCCTGTTTCAACAGCGATGAATGAATGAAAATCCCACAGAAGAGTTGGATTTAAAAACTATTTTTTTAAGACACACACAACAGTCAGTGAAAAAAGGAAATTACAAAAAAAAACTGGAAATGTTTTTCAAAACTTACCTGTCCAAACTGATGGCACACAAGCTAAGAATTGATGCTGTACATAGCAGAATGTCAAGAGATATCCAAATATCACACAATACCCATCCGAATTGCCAACTACCTGTGGAATTAGAAAAAAATCGTAAATGAAAAACATCCAAATTATTTGCTAAGTTTATATGTATTAATTCGGGGTCAAGTGACACCAATGTCTATTTGTTCATCCCTCAAGTTCAAGGCACGACAATAAGTCGGAGTTTCATTCCGAACTGTTGCTTCCTTCTATTCACCTTTTCCACCCACTTGGTACGACTCACATTGTTTGGAAGTCCACTCACCTTTTTTTTCGATTATAGTTCAAATAAACTAGACATCCAAAAAAGAACTCAGAGGGGATGAAATCAATTATAACTTACCGACTATATAGAGGACAACGGCGGGAGGCATCACGAATATTCCCACTAGCCAATCCGTAATAGCCAGGTTCATGATAAAGTAATTAGTAACTGTTCTCAACCGTCGCGTAGTTAAGATGGATAACATGACCAGGGTATTACCGATTACCGTAATGAAAATAAGGAAGAGGAATACAGCAACCGCACCCAACTTTGGCGAGGATAAGCTCATTATTTTTGGAAGTGCCGCCGCCGCCGTCGTCGCCTGGAAATTTACATTTGTCTGAGATGATGAAATATTGAGACCAATACTGCCATTGTTTGTGCTCATCTCACTGGGAATTCCTGAAGAGTATAATGATGTCATCGGCACCTCTGTTAATCTTCCAAATGTAGACAATTCTGTAGTCATAATCACTGATTCCGCGAACTGTGAGATGTTAAGCTGTAATTAATTTTAGTATGGCTTTAATTTAGAGTTTATTAAAAATATACAAAAACAACAGAAATAACAATTGTATAAGTATAAAAAACATGTAGGTACATATGTATATAGGCACGCACAAAATTTCGATTATTTATGTATATTTGGAAAGTGGTTTTTTAATTATAGGCGAGGGGACGAAAGATCCCAAGCACGGAAGCCAAGGCGGCCAGTTGTACTAACATTGTAAACCTCTTCTAACCAAAACCGTCCTAGTCCTCACAATGAAGCGCATCAGGTCTGTTTGAGGTAAGCTTTCAGCTTATCCACAAATAAGAGAGCAGATCCACGCGTATCCAGCCTACTCCGGACAAAGGCAGGACAAGCAAACAGAAAGTGTTCGGTTGTTTCAGGCTCTTCTTCCAGGCAGAACAGGGCTGTCAATAACTCAGATCTTTGTTAGACAAAGCGTGAAGCGAGTGATGATGCTAACCACACTTCTGCATCGAGCCCCAAGATAAAGTCAGAAAAATTCCTATTAGCTCCATCAAGGAAAAGTTTTGTACACCTGCAAATGCTCAGGTTTGCACATCGCTGCTGATGTTTAATACAAACATTCGTATCGATGAGCGACCAGATCACCGAGGCCTCATGACCCCATATGCCCAGGAGCCCACGGGAGGGACATCTTGTTGTGGATACACAGCCTATCCACGCACGCTCTATAGTCCCAGAGTAACTTACATGTTATCCAAGGGCCACTCAGGGCCTTCAAGGCTGCCTTACTATCCGAGAGGATAACAATGACCTTCCCCTTGATTTCCATATCAAGGGCTATCTTCGCTGTTATTGTGATGGCAAGACTACAGCCTAGAACACAGTGGTGTACCTTCCAAGTGAGTACTCCAACCCAATGTCAGGATCATAAAAGTAAACAGCAACACCGGTTCCCTTAATAGTGATAGATCTGTCGGTGAAAATTTTTACAGCGGACTGGGGAAGGCTCAATAAGGTATTTCCCTCAGACGACGATTCTCATTTAGAAAAACCCACAGATAAGCGACACCCAAAACGAGGCTCTGGAACCATCACATCAAGTGGCATGTGGGCCAGAAGGCTTTCCCGCCAAACAGCAGTGGAAAGAGCTAGTTCAGCCATCCTCTCAACATCCATATGAGCGCAATCTATACATCTGCCGGAATGCGCCCCTTGTTCATATTAAGTAAGATCACAGTTCTCACTTGTGTCCTCGGCCACCATACACATGAGGGATATGTACGCATGGGTCCTACAATCGAGGTGGATATCCAGTGCACAAGTTTACGTCTGTAGGGAGGTTGTCTTCCTGAAATGTTGGATGTTCCCTTTGTAAATTATTTTTCTTTCACAAAACAGACAATAAATGAGACATTTCAAAATACATGTATGTAGACCCATTGCAGATTTGTATTATTTTTCTAAGTTTTCGAACCTTTACATAGTGGGAGTAATGGTCGGGAAATGATAAAAAAAACTGTAGTCCGCAAATATTCTGTAAACTTCCCAAAGAAGCGCTTTGGGTGAAAATAACTTTATTTTGAAAAATTTGGATTTGTTTTGTTTTTTCTTTCTCTGTTTAATTTAAATTAAAAGTTGTCTAGTCTTTTGATCAACGATATATTTTCGTTTGCATCAATTTGAGCCTAGAAAGGGAGTAAATTTAACGGGGACTCACACTAGATCTTTCTGGTCACAGCGATTTCGAGGCTAACGCCTACAACCCTCTTTACAAATCTATTCTAATATCCCTATTTAGATTTCTATTCTTGGGCTGATTACTAGAATGCTATCTGAAAGGATTCTAATTTATCCTACTCAATTTAATATATACCAGAAATCTTGAATACTTATTTAATTATATTAAATTCCTGCCATCACCTCGGCATCAAAATATATAGCTACCTCGTGTTAATAACAGCATCTTAGAAAACTCTCACTTTGTCCAAGCTTTTAGATTATTGAACTCTCTTACTGCGCAAATTCAGCGCACGGGCACTGATAGCACATTCAGGAACTTAATAGAGGAACACATTAATTATTAATCACTCATTAGATCATCATTTACAAGGCTACCCGCCAATAGCCGGGCCTCATATCATCAGCTCTCCCTCCTCGTTCATCATAGATGGCATTCAATAAAATGCAAAAAAAATTAGCTAAAAAGTAATAAAATTGGCTAGAAACTTAAAATAGATGGCACTTACGTAGATTAAGAAACTTAATTCCGGAATTCGGAAAAAAAAGGGCAGAAGACGAACAACTGGGCAGCCATTTTTTTCACTTCTTGTACGTCTGGCATAATGAGAGATTTCCAATTACATAGTAGACAGAGTGAGAATTAGATTAGAAGAAAGTCCAACATTTTTTTTTTCGAGTAAACAAAGTATGCAAAGAACCCTGCTTAACTACGTGGAATATTGCCTGTCGGAGCCCCAAAAGTGCAAGCAAATATTTGTTTATGAAGCACACCATAAACACCAAGCTGATAAAATGCATCCGCTCGGCCAGAAGCAGATCGTCCAAAAATAAAATAAATAAATAATAAATAACCATAAACGAAAAGATTACAGTATTAAGCGTAATTAATTACTAGATTTTTTTTAATTGTGCAATTATCTTCACTTGCTTATAATTTATTTTATTTCTATATTTCCTTGTAATCTCATGTCCTTTTTAACTCTTTTCTTTCCTTGCTTTTATTCGATTATTCTTTTAATAATATAATTATTCCTATTTAGTATTCCTTCTGTAATTACTTCATTCTTTTTTTATAGTACTCAAAATGATTGCAATTCTTGCGTATTATCTAGTATTAATTTAATCTATTAGATTAACTTGGATTAATCCCTTAATTTATGATATAGTTTAAATACAGTTAATAAGCTCATCTAGTTATACAATTTATCTGAACACTAATTATACATTCACTCATACCATATTGACTTTTTGCTAACATGAAATTAGTTTTTCAGACAATAATTCTATACGAGCTAAGAACTTATAAAAAAAAATTGTTGCAATAAATTATAATAGAATTCTACGAAATTACTTGTATAAGAACTTCTTTAGAGTTTCCATAAAAAGATATTTGAACAAAATAAAAAACTTCAATTGCCTTCACTTCCAGATCATTCAGTGACATCAAAGAAAGGAAAAGAAAGTTTAAATTAAAGACTTTTTTCAGCGGATAAATGTGAAGAAAAAAATATTTTCGCTGCTCCGAATTTATATAACGCGATGCAGATATTTCATACAATTACAAATTCTCTTTTATAATTTTGTGGATAATTACTTTTCTTTGGGAAACAAATAAGATCAAATTGTCCTCAAGGCATGCAAAAACATTACACGACGGAGTCCGTTTCATTTCGTTATCCAGCCAATAAACTTAATGAAGATGTATATTTGATTTAACAGAATAATAATATTGTCAACATAAATACAGTGGGCCTTTTTAGGAATGACATCTAAAGGGGGGCCTGGGACTTGGGTGTATATAATAATAATAATATAGCTGAAGATGTAGGTCCTTTATTTTATTTAAGTATACACATATGTGTGACATAGCATATAATAAAAATGCGTCCAAAAATGTTACAATCGAAGTAACTCGATAATACTCCTCTGGGTTATTTACTTGGGGATTTGCTCTATGACATTTTCCGCATACTTTTTCGAAAAGTTTTTCTAAGTCTATATTATTTTTTTGCAAATACATATTTGTTAAGTGATAATTACGAAAATAAGTTTTTATATGGTTAAAAGTATGTGGTGAAGACAGTTGTCGAAACCTTTTTTTCAACATTTTTTTAATTTACAAAAACACTTGTTACATCGTTTCATAATAAAACGTTACTTAATTCCATTAAGGGGCACAACTAGTCTGACTCTCCAAAAAAAAATATCCTTATATCCTTAAAAGCATGACTGCAAAACGTAAATGGACTGATAGTTAGAAAATGTTATCTTCTAAGTTTTCTTGTTTACTTTTGACGTATTAAGAAGTTATAGGAGTTCTTTTTAGCAAGGTAAACATTTTTTTTCTTTACCAAAAATAAGAAGCTAAGCACGCTGTTTGGTTGACATTAAGTAGAAAATATTCAGTTGCAGCAGAGGTTAAGGTTTGTATTTGCGTTTTTATTTGCATTTTGATAGGAGTTATCAGCTAGCTGTTACAAAAATTTTTATTTCAACTTTAGAAGAGTTTTTTTTATGATGCTCTTTCGTATATTTTGATTGTATAATTGTGAAAGGGAAAATTTATTTCGGACAAAGGCAGGCCAAGCACACAAAAAGTTGTCGGTAGTCTCAGACTCTCCTTTCAAGCAAGACATACACTGAGGGAAGTCAACAACTCTAATCTTTATCAGAGAGGTGCGTGAAACGAGTTGTGGTCAGTTATGAGCATCCGCTTTGATGGGAGACTCGATCACTTAAGTGGTAAAACCAACAGCAGACTCTCTTCAAACAAAGGGATAACTAGAGCCCAATCTGGCTAGAAGGTTCGCCCTCTCATTCTCATTAACAAAGACATCCATGTCGAAGAGACACTGTGTAATGGATACACAGTCTATTCAAAGATTTCGTGCAACCTGCCACTAACTTAAATGTTATCGAAGGGTCACTCACACCCATCAAGACTGCTTAATTATCTGAAATAATAGCAATTTCCTTTACTTTAATTTCCATATCAAAGGTTAGCTTCACTGCCATTCTGATCGCAGGGACCTCAGCCTTTAAGACAGTAGTGATAGGAGCAGCGATAAACTTCGCACCGTCAATACAAGACCACCACATCTCAAGTTTAGATAATTCAAGTCGCTCTATAAATTCAAATTTTTCAGTACTGGTGTAGTTATTTCTTTAGTTAGTTGGCGATATATACTATATAGTATAGGGTTTCCAATCCGGATATCCGGATATCAAATTATCCGGATTATCCGACCCATTTTGAATATTCGGTAATCCGGATATTTTTCTTTAATTATCCGATAATCCGGATATATTTTTAAATTTTTTTTTTAGGAAAATCTTGTTTTCTTTCTAACAGTTCAGTTATTTTCAATAGATTATACAATTACTTTCTAAAGTGGCAGTTTTATTTATTAGTATTATTTATTTATTAAAGTTTTTTTGAATAAACAAATAATTTGTCTTGTGGATGTTTTTTTATCCAAATTTTAAATAAAACAAGTAAGAAAGCTAGAATTGGTCCAAGAGTAATTCTTACGAAACCCTAGATGAATGCCCTTATGACCCTGTTTCGACGGGTCAATAAGCTGCCTCTGCCCCACGAAAACTTCTTGGTAATATGATGGTTGGGGGCAGGATTGAAGCATCACCCAACGTACTTACAGCATACTGAGACTGACCTGTCTAAACTGGGTCTATGTAATTTCGTAGTGATTTTCTAAGTGGTTTTTCGCATATATTTCTAGAACGGTTCGTCGGACAGTAAAAATTATTATAACTAGTTTCATAGCATTTCATATTCTGAAGAACTTTTGAGTACACAAAAAACGTCTAGGACTGATTGTTTTCACAGAATACCTACGTAAAAGATCAAAACTTTTATATGGCCCAATTAAGCTCATTTAAGAAATTAGTTTTACTATTTTTATGAAAACGTCGCATAGAAAATTTCAGCTGTCTACGCTGATGCCTTCTAAATCAATGTCCAAATATGTAGTGTAAAACGAAAGGTTTGTGTGGCAACTTCTTGAAGGAGTTACCCCGATTTGTCCCATTTTCGGACTTGAATTATATATTTTTTTTTTTTGTAGCTCATGTGCAAAATTTCAGTTGTCTAAGTACATGCGTTCTCGAGTCATCGTGCGGACACACAGACAGATAGACAGACGGACAGATGGACAGACGGACATGCAAAAATCAAAATAACTCTAAATATTATACATGGGTGTTCAATCCATTTTGCTCTACCATAGTTACTTCTATGCGTTACAAACGGAAGGACAAAATTAGTATACTCTATAGATTTCATCTAGGCCTACTAAGCACTGAAATTACATGATAACAGTGTGGTTAAAAATTAAATATAAGTATTTATAAATAAAATATTGAGTTAATCGCCCAAAAAGCTAGTATATACATTGTTTATGGAGTAAATAGATGTCTTCAGATTCCGGTGTAGGAATTTTCTGTTATCCGTATGGCGATATCCATATATGACGGGATTATGTATATAAAATCCACGATGGCTCGACTTGTTGACGTAACCAGCGGGTAAGCCAGCAGTCAACGATGCAACATTTAATTTTTAACCATTTAAGGGCAATCAAGTTTAAAAGAATTGTTAGATGTCCTATCACCACTAGAGACTGCAGCAAAGGAATTAAATAAAAATTCAGCGACACTCTTGACCGTTGAATGTGTTTATAAATTCCTATTGGAAAGCTTAGACGAGTTTAGAATGAACTTAGGTTACAATTTATCGAAACAGAATAAAAAACGAATGGATGAACGTCGAGATAAAATGCTTATGAAAGTAAATCTTCTTAGAAGCAGACAATATACCACATTCCATAAATATTTTGATTATAATTCAAAAGGTGCTCTCATTACATTTACAGTCTGCAGGGATTAACTGGAAGTGGCAATTGCTTCTGTTGATGAGCAGAGCAACGCAAAAAACATATTATTCAATGCATTTGTTACAATAAAGCCAGCATTTACAGTTTCAATCAATTACAATTTTGAAATTTTCAATGTAATAACTTTTTAAAATATTCTTTTTTAAAAACAAAATAAATTTAAATCATATAATGTTTTTTTACTCTTTATTAATTATTAATATGTACATAATTAAAATATTTGAATAAAAAAAATTATAAAACACCATGAAATATTGGATTCAAGGTATTTATTTATTTTGTTTTTTGTTATCCGGATAGCCGGATTATTCGGATATTTTGAGTTTTCAGTATTCGATATCCGGACAATCATTAATGTCGGATAATTGGAAACCCTAATATAGTATAACTTCTCATACAAACATAAAATACAGTTATAAAGTAAAATGCAATAAAAAATTCAAAATTGATGCTTTTTGAGTTGTGGTGGTGCGACTTATAGATATTTATGTATAAGTATTGCAAAAATATTACTATTGCTATATGAATGCTATGTGATTTTCGAGTCCACAAGAGCTCTTTATCTGTATTGAATTTATCTGATTCTGTAACTTTTTCAATATGACCTTTCCTCCTTTTACACAAGATTTTAAAATTAAATGTGACTAAGGAATTGAAATTGAATTAATTTAGTCAATTTTTCCAAACGATTGAATTTTCTTAATAATTTTGTACTCCATTTTATGAATTAATATTAATTAAATAACTTTTATCTAATCACTAATCCCTGACTAAATAACTTTTTAATTTTGAGCGTAAGGTCGAGGTTGGTGATGAAAGTGTGAAATTATTAGAAGAATTTTAGTGAGGCTTATAAACATGGATGGATTTACAAAAGAAGAAGAAGAAACAAAAGAATCAATTAAAAACTTTCTTAATTATTTATAATTATAACTAAGAACTAGAAAAAAATATAATAAAAAACCTTTTAAAAAAATTAACTTTTATAAATACATAAATTGCATTAAAAAGTAAAAAATAATTTTGTCTCTATCAGTTATATACACAAGAAAAGTTCCATAACTATCTATAATCACAATTGTCTTACTGCATATCATTTCATGTTCAAACTTTTCAAATTGTCTTTTACTTTTTAGTGCAATTTAAAAAAAAAAATTTAATATATTTTATTTATAGGCTAAGTGAGGACTTTTTTGCACTGGTGAGTTCATAAATATAGATACGATTTCGGTAATTAAACTTCTGTTACTTGTGGCCTTGCCTTGCCTATTTCTTCGCTTAAATTCCATAGATCGTGCTAACATGTATTTATAAAACTGGGATCTCCTCAGGGAATTTTCTTTAACTAAGAAGCGCTTTGGTATAAATCGTTCGTCTTGAAATATTTTAACTCGCACGCACACTGGAATGAAATAGAGTCGGCACTGAATTCATTAGTTGAAGTAAATCAACCGAAATTAAGATATATGTACGTCGTTCCGGGATATTGAAGGGTCTTGAATATAAATAGCAGTCACCATAGAGTCAAATTGTTCATGGAGAGTACCTGTATTCAAGGCAGATGTACATTCTCTATATGGTGGTTGATTTGGAATTTTATTATACTGCTGATGTCCTGGTGTTAACCATGTATCGAGCAAGCCTGTTGGGTATAACTACCAAGGCCGTATATATTGGGTGGATTTTAGGGGTTCAAACCCACCCCATCGTAATAGTCTATAATTTTGTTAATCTGATAAGTCAAATTTTTACCCACAATTCTTTATATGTATCGGGTCATAACAATTGGTTTTGTCATTTTATATCTATCCTCTGTGGCCCTTTCAGGTAAAGCAACCTTAGGAAACACGTATGCAATATAGAGTCAAGTCAGTTCCTCTTACACTTGTCGGAGTTTCCCTCGATGTTCGCTCAATTGTCCTCTTTGCTCCTCGGCCCTCAATTCGTTTGTATGTCTTTTCTTGTCCTCTTGTTGATAGTTCTCTTTTTTTTTCTTGCAACTTTCGGTTTTGCTGACATCTTTTCCTTTACGGATGATGCGCCCTATCAGCCGTACTAGAGAAGCAATATAGAGAAAGAAACTAAGCAGTCCAGTGTGTTTGTTTATACACACATCAGTAGATGGTAGCTTACTTTGATACCACATAGCTTAATCGCAGTAAATAAATTTTGTTCACATTTTAAAGCAATATTAAATCTTATACTAATTTGTTTTTCATCATTAAAACAACAACTTTTATCGTAACTAATATTTTCCCTGAGCGCCCCATGGTTTTATTTAAATAGTGTACAAGATTACTATGCTTTATTATAGGGCAGATTTTATACTTATTCAAGAAGGATATTTTGGAATCTCCGGCACAACAGTAGAAGAAGAAAAAAATTATTTGTTATTTCATCACACAGCCCATATGATTTTCGGTGGCAAGTTTAAAGTCTTGGGTTTGACTCACCTACAGGTCCCAAATAGCGAAATAGAGTGACTCAAAACAGAGAAATGAGAAATAGAAAAATGAAAAAATTAGAAAAATTGAAAAAAAAATTTTAAAAAATATAAAAAATTAATAAATTAAAAAAAAAATTAATTCGAGAGAATTGAACCTGAGTAAGCCCACAATGGGCTGAAAAAGAAAAAATAAGACCTTTTTTAATTTTTTTAATTATTTTTTTCAATAAAATTTCTTTTTCTATTTTTTCATTTTTTTCATTTTTTCGTTTCTTTTCATTTTTCTATTTTTCATTTGTTTTTTTGAGCCAGTCACTTTGATGAAATAATAAATAAATTTTTTTTTTGCTTTTGCTGTTGTGCCGGAGAATCCCAAAATAGCCTTCTTGAATAACTTTAAATATATATATATAAAATGCCCTAAAAAAAAAAGTTTTTTTTATTTTTATTTTTTTAATTTCATTCTTGACTTCGCCAAAAAAAGTCCAACAAGTTTTCTCTATATGAAAGATCCCTGTGGCAGTTGTTTTTTATTAAACAAGCTATCCGTCGACCATTTCTCGAATTTGTTTCCTAGTTACTCTGAGGGTTTCAACTGAGACAGTTGAGAGAATGTTTTCCACATTGAGGAGGTTGAAATAAAGGCACTGCAATTCCACAGGATGACTGACTAGAAATGATAAAATTGGTATGAATGAAGTAATTTTCCACTTCACAGGAAGAAGGAAAAGATTTAATTTAATTCTGTAATTTTTTCCTTTTTTTTATTAAAAATGGATCTTATTTTTTTCTTGGAATATGAATACTTATATGAGATAAAAATAGGGTCAAACAATAGGTTTTCAGACATACCTTTTTAAATTTCAGTAGTACGGACCTCATTGAGTTCACATTAATTTTTAGTTATTCTTTCGTCTGTAGAAGGTGTTAGCCTATTACGTTAAACCCCTCCCATTCATGATCTATATATACGGCCTTGATAACTACATATGTATTATGGAATTAAGAATTTCCAAAACTATTGTTTAAGTAATCAGTTTATACATCCGAGATTTTCTGGCCATACTCTCCAGCTGTTTTCCCCCATATTTTGATGCCTACATAAGAATGAACCTCGAGATAGAACATGAGAATAACAAATAAATATGACTGTTAGTATCTTCGCCTAGTTTTTAAAAATTCTAGGTTGAACATGTATGAAGTGTACTTCACTGAATGTATACTGCGAAATTATCCGAATTAGTGCTCATAAAAACGAGAATTGAATTGAGTTTCGTTCAATCCATGTTAATTCCATGATACCAGTCGAGTTGAGTTGAGTTTTGTGTAAGTATTTGTTAGAAAAGTGCGGATGGGTATTTTATACAACACAAATTCGGCTACTTTGTACGACATATTTCAGTTGTCAACTCAACTCACAAGACATTCATAGAAACAGTATCGAGTTAACTCAGCAGGAAAACTTAACGCTAACTCAATTCTAACTGAATTCTGGCTCATAGGAACATAATAAAGGATACATGTTACGCTCATCATCATGATATTTGTAAAGTGCCCTAATGGGAAAGTTGGAATGGATCAGAGTACGGATCGTTGAAGTTTAGACTGGAACATTTCGCATGCAATGCAATGGTTCGATTATATGTGAACTTTTCTGGACTGAAGGATAACCAGTTCAACAGGCCTGGTGATATTTAGAGATAATTTCCTCACAGCTTTACCAGTCAATTCTGTTTATTTATTTTTTTATCCTAGAATATTAAGATGATCTACTTGTTTGGAGTGTGCACTACTGTTTCCAGGCTGATTTCTTCACTGTTTTAATATAACACCATAAAACTAGCCCATGACATATTAACTAGAATCACATTGTTATCCTTAACCAGGTCGCTTGAATGAACCTAAACTGTGATCAGAAAATTTATTACTTTCTAGTTGACTTCAGGTATTGCGGTATTGGAAAGGTTGCATAATTGCAAAATTGTGACTCAGTCAGTGATTAGTATGTGAAAAACACAATATAATGGGTAATATGAGAGCTGATATATTAGCTTAGGATAGATTTAGTAGTCCTTTTCTTACACCAAAGCCTTCCGATGGCTTTCTGTGATTGGATCCCCGAACAAAATGGATATTGACAAGAAACAAGATGATAGGGTGAGTAAGGGTAGATTAGAGTGGCAACCATCGCAAGAAGATGTACAATCAGCCGCACTTAGACCATTTATGGTCCACTGTAATGCCATTATATTGGAACTTTGCCTGGAAAAGATATTTAAGAACTGGGGAGTGCAAGGAAACCAGCCACAAGAGTTAATAAGACTTACCAGGTCCCTTATCTCCGCTAATTCCCTCAGTTGGCAGAAGAAGTAGCTACCAAGCGTATTCCTTCTACGCTTAGCAATGTAAGGGCATTCGCTCAGCAAGTGCTAAACGCTCATGCAGAACGCATGCAAGGTCCAATTCCATATGCTTGTTTGCCAAAGATTCAGCGTCCCGTATTAAGTGCAGTAAGCTTACACACATCATTACGATTCCTCCTCAGCAGAAATTCAGTCTACTCAAGATAAATCTCGAGCCAAAGCTGCCTTGAGATCACGCATGAATTCAGTTCTCCCCATCTGTGATTTGCCAGCTTGCAAGCTAATAAATCTAGAATCCTCTTCACTGATTTTAGGGACCAACCCACAGGTTCCTCTGCTAGATATATATTCATAGCAGAACCCTTTCTGGTCGGGGCATCCTCATTTTCAGGTATGTCACCGTGACCCAGCACCCAGCAGAGAATAATTCTATGGTTAGCAACCAGTTTCCCGAACTCACAACGACATACAATTGCACTAGGCGCGATGTAATGGTGCTCGAATCCAAAGCTTTGATTGCGGTTTATCTGTCAATACAAATTCTGATGAGTCGATCGGTATGTACATCATAAGTTGTACGCGTTGCTGCTTTGCAAATGGCCAGGACCTCCAGGTGGAACAAACGACAGTGGTCCAGTAGGCGGCTCGATTCCTGTATTTGAAGGAGTACTGAGTATACCCTGGCTCATACTCCCACATCAATATTCAAACTTTCGTCCGTGAAGACAAATATATCAGAGTCAACAGAAAGATGAAAATAGAAGAATTTTTCCCAATATACTTGGACCTTAAGAATCTGCATCAATTGGACGGCTGTCTGGTTTCAATATGACTTCATTTGCTAAAGTATTCCCGAATACATTTCTCATAAATATGACTTCACCTTACCAACCTTCGTCAATTACTGAGATAAGTTTGCCTCACTAGAAGGTAAGAAACCAATTCTGAGTGCATGAAACTGAATAGGTCATTGGACTCTGCTTCCATCAATAATATTTTTTGTATTCCTAGACAAATTACTCGAAATAGATTAGCTTAGCCTGGTTCTCGCTAAAAATGGTTATGTCGCTATAGAATGTTACAATAATCGGTTAAGGCAACTAAAAAAAGAAAAAATAAAAAGAGTTAGATAGAGCTAAATATAAAATTAACGTAAGTACAAATTAGAAGTCTATGTGGAGAACTATTAAGAAGTACACGTACTAATTGAAAATAGAAATGCCATAAAAAAGAGTAATAACTTTAATAATGTGTGTGTAATGGATGAAAGAATTATTGAAAATGAATTTAATAAATATTTTGTTACTAGTATTAAGTAGATTAATTTATCCATTGACAATGTTCCTTTTGTGAATTTAGTAATAGAAAAATCTATCAATTTGAATTTAAATCGGTGAATCAGTGTGAAATTAGAGAAGATTAAGTGCAAAAATGTTACTAGACGCATTTGAAGTAGTATGTAGGTCCAATTTTGAACGTCTCATAAATCGTTCATTAAGTCCTGGATGTTTTCCTGATACTTAGTTGGAGTCTCGTGTCACGCCAATTGAAAAGGTTAGAAGGTCTAATAACTGTGAAGATTATAGATCAATAAATACATTACCAACTTACAAGAAAGTATTAGAAAAAACAGTTCATAAACAATTTGAAATCTATTTCGACAAAAATGATCTTTTAATGGAAAATCATTCAGGTTTTGGAAAACGACACTCATTTGAAACTGCATTAAACCAAGTGATAGTAAACTGGAAAGAAGAGTTAGCTGATAAAAATAGGGTCATTGGATCTTAAAAGAGCATTTGGAACCATGAATAGAAGTATATTAATATAGAAGTTGAAAAATTATGGCATTCGCTTTACAGAGTTGAAGTAATTTGAATCATATTTGGAAAATAGGACACAAAGTACTTCGGAGAGTAATGTCTTATTCAATTGCATAATGACATCTTCTGTTTATTATATATATTAGCGACATGGCCAAAGTGTTGAAGAATTCTAAAAGTGTTCTTCTTCTTGCAAATGATGCACTCATCCAGTGCGGTAACTCATGATGTCACCCCCTCATGACACCCCGTAGATCACCACCGAGTCCGCCAGTGCCAAATAACAGAAACATACAGAATCCTTAGTAACATTTATAAACATAGGTCCTATATTTACAAAGGCAATAGAAGAAAACATTAATTCCAGGTCGGTTGGTAAAAAATTGTAAGAAGTTAAGAACTAAGAACTACATAGAAAATAAGTTACTTTTTTAATTGTTATTTTAACATTAAATTTTATGTCATATTAAATCTCGACTAAATCAAGACTTTCCTTTCCTGGTCTTTAGAGCTGCAAACTTGTTAATTACTTCATCGAAATCAACTCCTTTCGCCAAATCGCTTTCAATTGATAATATTGCAAGATCCGAAAGCTTTGACTGTCCCATAGTAGATCGCAAATAATTCTTTATAAAACTTAGCTTTGAAAAACTCCTCTCACATGAAGCCACAGACACAGTGATCGTAAGAAATAATTGTAGGCTCACTGAGAGATATGGGAGAGATTCAAGGAAGTCCCATTCAGCTATGAATTTCAAAACGTCAAGTACTGACCAGTCTTTGACTTCTTCAAGATCAATCTCTGCTGCCTTCAGGTGCCTTCTCAACCTTGGTATTTCTAATAAAAGCTTTTCCTCCGATAACTCATCATAGAAAGTGGTCAATTTTGGAATGAACACCAGTAACTCTTGTTCAGTGGCAAATATCAAGCTCTTGGCTTGAACAGCCTCAAACATGGCTGCTATTTTCCTTGATGGCTCCTTATCTGATCTGGAGTTCAGAATGGAAATGGTCAATACACTCAAGCATCGCTCTCTTGTTTTCTTCATGCAGAGTTAGTCCAGCATCTCTCGTCTTCTCACCTGTCATCCTCTTCTTGAACCTGGATGTGCTCTCTACTGAATTTTCATATTGGTCTGATTTTAAAAGCACCTGTTTCATTGCCTGCTCCACAAGATGATTGCGCTGCTCGTACATAAAAAGTCTTAGCGTCTCTAGCTTTATCACCACCTTGTCAAGAGTTAAACCCTTAGTCTGAAGGTACAGCTGGGTAAGATTAACTTCTTTAAGTACATCACACCAAAAGAAGAGGTAGCACAGAAACGTGAAATTGCAGACAGCAGGTAAGAGACCTCGGGCTGTACCTTTTGTGTCTAGATTTTCATTTAGATTTATGTACTTGATGAAATCCAATAATGAACGTAAGCCACATACATACATGGGCTAAATGATAAATTTACAATTTTTTTATAACCAATGAAGTGAAGGCAGATAAAACAGACACTTAGTACTGGTAAAAAATCGATGTTCTCCGTGCTAAATTTGTTTAAAAATGAGTCAAACTCAGTCAAACAAACTGAGCGCACAATACGTCACACATGGATCATGACGTATTGTCGTATTGATTTATATTTATTTATTTATTTATTTATATGTCTACCGATAAGATTATCTTACAGACTAGCACATTTAATTTACAAAGTACAAAATTATTAATGAGCATATGTATAACGAAAACAATAATTTCTAAATAAAATTTGCTTGATGATAATAATTTAAAAATTAAACTAAGCGACTGGCATTTTCCCTAGGCATTGTAAAATCAATAAATGCAGAAAATGAATTAAAGAGCAAAATACAATTTGAAATAGGTTCATGCACGCCACAGTTTGTTCTATGTTGTGGAGCATACAGCAAATTTCGTGAGCGAATTGGTCTCTCCGGTGCATAAAAGCAGTTTAAAGACAAAAGTTCAGAAGAATTAACTCTATAAGATAAAATATCTCTTACAAAAGTAGCACAATTCACTCCACGTCTGAACTGAAGAGTTGATAAACCCAAAAGCAAGCATCTTACACGGTAACGTGGCATATTGTCACGATTATAATTTAATTTATATAAAGCAAAACGAGTAAATGACTTTTGTACAGATTCGATACGATTAATGTGAACATCATAAAAGGGGCACCAAATGACAGACGCGTATTCAAGAACAGATCTTACAAACGAAAAATATCTACAGAACTTTAAGTGTGAAAATATCGTTAAGATCTTTGGAATTACGCTTTAAGAAACCTAAATTACGGAATGCTTTAGAAACAATAAGTACAACATGTGAAGCGAAAGATAGTTTTGGATCAAATATTACTCCTAGGTCTTTGACCTCTGCAACTCTAGGAACGAGAATATCATTGATCCTATAATTAAAGCTAAATATGTCGAATTTTATAGTGAAACTCATAATTATGCATTTGGAAACATTTACTTCTAATTTGTTCATGGAGCACCATGTAAATAACCGATTAAGATCAGCTTGAAATGAGAAGCAATCGTTCAAGGAATCGATTTTTGTATAAAGTTTAAGATCATCAGCAAATATTAAATAATTCGCGAAGTAAAAATTTCTAACTATGTCATTAATGAAGAGCAAAAAAAGTAAGGATCCTAACTGACTGCCTTGAGGAACACCAGAAGTAACAAGATGATTCTAGAAATAAGATTGCCAATTTTCACATATTGCTTACGGTTGCTTAAATAAGATTCAACCCATTTCAAGATAGATGAATGAAAGCCAATACATTGTAATTTAAAAACTAGAAGCGCAATATTAACCCTATCGAATGCCTTAGCAAAATCAGTATAGACCACAATTACCTGGGCACCTTCTTCAATAGAACTAATCGCAAAATTGAAAAATATTGCCAAATTTGTGGAACAGGACTTACCAGAGCAAAAACCATGATGCTGCGAGACTATTAACTCCTTTACAATAAAGCTAATTTTAGTATTCACTATAGAATCTAATAATTTCGGAACATTATTCATCAGAGACACTCCACGGTAATTCTTTATATCATGTTTTAACCCGGATTTAAAAATTGGTGTAATAAAAGAAATTTTCCAATCATCCAAAAAAAACTCCTAACCGAAGGGATAGATTAAAAATTTCAGTTAAAGGAGATGATTGCGATGTTGCGCAGTGTTTTTTTAAAACGAGTGACATAGGTAATTAGTATCTTGTTTAGTACTTAAATTAAGATTACATAATGCCTGATAGACATCATCATATTCAACCGATAAGAAGCCGATGTCCACCGGAAAGGTATCTGGCATTTGACAACAAGTAGTGATGCAGTAATCAGCATGGGTACCATAGACGATCTGAAAATCCTCGGCAAATAGATTATATCCAGTTTGTAAATCGTGGGATTTAATACCATTATACTCTAAAACCTTAGGGAAACCTGAGGATTGACGCATATTATTAATATAAGACCAAAATGGATTGCTGTTTTATTTTATGCTAGACTCAACTGACTACACGTATTGTCTGTACAAGAATCCATGTAAGAATTCATATTCTTTACTCAATCGCTTAAAAGTTTCTAAGTTATTTAGATCATTAGTAGATTTGTATAGCATATGTGCCTTGAGTTTAGCATTCGTCAATTTAGAAAGACCTTTATTGAACCACTTCGGGTGTTTATTTATACCATTACGTTTGAAAGGAACGAATTTAGATAAACCGTCATGAACCACTTCAAGAAATTTGCTGTAGGCTTGCTGCAAATCAATATATATATACATAAAAAAGACCAGTTAATATTAGAAAAGAAAGTGTTTAAATTGTCATAGTCAGCACGATTAAAGTTAAATGAAAAACTAGAATGATCATAAAGCTGTCTAGCAAACAAAATCATAGAATGTCAAATTTCATTTAATCGCTTTATGATGGAAACCACAAGTTGAGAAGTGAAAGTCAACTAAATCAATTCGATATATTATATAATTGCTTAAAAAAACCAAGTCTAAGAATTTACCAGAATCATTACATACATCATTTACCTGAACTAAATCTAAGCCTATCAGGTTGTCAATCAGAAATCGGTCACGTTTAGATATTACATTAATTGGAATTAACATTCCTTCATCATCACTTCCATTTTACACTACTTAGGGTAAAATCACCGAGATAACACAGTTGATTATGATTTTGATTATAGAATAAAGCAGAAACATTATTGACGTGATCCTTATAATGATCCAGCATAGACCCAGGAGGTACCTATATAACTAACTATATTGTCGCGTATAAGGGGAATGTAACAACCTACTATTTCTACACTACGTCGCGTTATAGTTTTTTTTTTGGATTTCATACTTTTGTGCCATACTGCTTCTTCACATCAAATCACTGGAGTTGCAGTTTTCGAAAAAAAATATTTTTACGAACCGCCCTGTGATGGTGTCACCTTAGAAATGCCACTGCACTCATATATGTGACAGAGAACGATACAGAGTAATTTCAGTGAGAAATTCAGGAAGATTTAGAGAGACTAGAAGATTGATTTAAAGCAAATAAATTAAAAGTTAATGTGTGTATAATTAAATGTATGATATAGAAATAATAATATTTTGTGAAACATAATAAGTGTTTGAGTTTTTCCGTTTGAAAATTACATTTCACTAAGTTCCAACTAAAAAATCTCTTGATTACATTAAAAAATATAACTTTGACCAGAATTTAAGAATGAATGAATAATGGACAAATTAAACAAATTGATGTCATTGAGTATTTAGGCATTATTGTTGATAAGGAACTAAAATTTCAAAGTCATATAGATTACATAATAAAGAAAATTTCAAAGAAAATAGAATAATTTAGAATAATACGAAATAAATTAGACATACTAAGTGCAATTAATGTGTACAACATATTTCTTTTGTAAGACTACAGAGACTTCAAAAAAGGGCAATAAAAGCCATTTTAAAGTGCAATAAATACACATCTATCATATTTATGTTTTGTGTTGGTAGAATGTTGAGCAGCAAATTATTATGAATTTATTAATTTTTATATTTAGAATTAAGTCATGTGAGTTATTTAAATAATTTAATGAATTATGTTGAAGACTTACAACCTTACGGGTTAAAAAATGCTAATGATTTTAGGCTGCCACTGTATAGAGATGATCTGATGAACTACAGAATAGTTAAGTGTATGAGGGCTTATCAAATATTTAATAAGCTACCATTAGATGTAAAACTTGAGTATAAATTTAGGATATTTAAGAAAATAATACTTGAATTTATTAGAATTACCTATTAGGATTAAAATGCGTAAACTAACGTAGAAGGAAAGGAAAAGGGTAAAAAAAAGGAGGACTAGACTTAGTATAAAATTAGATGGCTTTTGTAATGAATAGCAAACTAATGCTAAATAAATTCATAATGATTTATAAAAATTAATCGCATCTTGAGTAGCTTTAAATTTCAACAGAATAAACTTGTGCTCAGTCCCCCACTCTACTTTCTGATAAATAAAATTCCCCTTGGTAACAACTATAAGAATGAAACTTTTAAATAATATATTTAACCCAACATACACACGTACGTCTCCCAACAACTAGCAACGAGATATACTTATATATGTACATAAGTTTACTCCTAAAATCCTCCCGGAGGTAATATAAATTTCCTGGAGAAAACTTATTTTACCTAATCTACTTATAATCCATCAGTGAAAATATACACACATCTCCAGGTATGTGTAGGTGTTACTCTTGAAAATTTATAAAAAACATTATAATTTTTAAAAAGAAGCAATTGTAACTAGGGCCGCACCGAGACGGGGGACGAACGGGACCGGTCCCCCTCCAGAATGTCTGTTTTCTGAACATAATTTACAAATTACGTATAAAATGTGGTCTGCATATTATTAGAAAGTCCAATAAAATAAAATAAAACCTTTTAATCTACAATAGCAGTCCTTAAGTGCTCAGATGGGTGCAGGACGCGTCTTTAGAGCCCTATTTTTCCGACTCATTAGGACTTGGGACACCTATGCCGCCCCCTCCCCCAGGCCAAAACCTGGGCGCGTTACTGATTGTAACGCCTCTTTTATGTTTGTGTTATCTTTATATTTTAAAAAAATTAAGTTTAATCACGAAATTTATTGGTTTAAAAATTTAAACATACCTTAAAATGTCTGTAGGGATGGCGCGCTCTTTATCTATGTAGGTTCACCAAAAAAATTATCCTTTCCTCTGCATTATTCCCTCAATTAATTATTGAGCATTTGTAAACAAAGCACACTGGAAGTATTTTTTTCATTAAGATAGTACACTTTGATTATAATTTATTTTTGGGTATCACTCCATCACAACGCTGTGTACATGTAGGTGTCGTTTTCATTTAATTGCCTCGTAAACGATTTCTAATTAAGCCGAGACCGAGGTCAAATAAACGGGAAAGTTTATGATGACACACATGGAGAAAGTAGACGCCACCGCTGCCGCCTCCAGTAAATTGTTACAATGAATGACACTCACACTTATACAATTACAAGGAATTTATTTTAGTAAAAGAATAAGTTAAAAAAATAAAAAAATAATAAATTAACTTTGTTGGCTTTGATAATTACGTATCACTTGTTCTGCTCTATATGGAATAGATTTTTGTGTGTATTTTTAATTAATACTCTTTTACCTCTGACATTTATTGAATCACTTTGAAAAATTTTTTCTAGCAAATTGTTTTTTTTTTCTCTTATTTTTTTTTAATTTACTTTTCTTATAAAATATTAAAAAAAAAACTTATTAGTGAGTCCATGAATAATTTTTATCTTAATATCCGGTCGCCATTAATATGTTCATGAATAACATGAACCTGCCAAATTACATATCGTCATTCAATCACGATGAGAGTAGACATTACTTGATTGACGTAGATAGTCCTTATCAGAACTAATTTATTTTTAATAAAACTCTGATAAATATTCAACGAGTACCTGAATATTTTTAGAACTTCACCTGATATCTCTGACTCTTGGTAGTCTTAAAATGATAACAAGAACAACAACAAAAAGCACAACAAAATAGAGCAATCCTCGTTCAATTAATTATTTTCCCGGTAATATTTAAAAATAAAACAGCGAATTTACTAGAGTATCACGAACTGCGCTACTAAATAGCTTTCACGTTACTGACAACATGTTCACATGCCTTTCTGCCGACTGGCCTCAATTTGTTCAGGATAAAATTGCGACGGTATCATCCTGCCATGAACGTAAAATTTTGTGTTTTTTTTTATATGTAGAAACATAGACGTACATACGAAGGCATAAAAGCTTTTTTTTTCCTTTGAATTCAAATGAAATATGAATGGAGATTGTGCGTTTAATCCATGTAGCCGGGCCCGACCCCGGACATCTACAAGCGTATCAGACAGTGTATACCTCCAGTTTCCCTTACGGGGATCTCTTCCGACCCAAAATACACACCTTAACGTCTCCTGTACAAAAGTTTCATGAACATAGAAAAATTGTGACTTTATCTACATACTATCTCCGTTCTGAATGACTGGTTGTCGAGTGAATAAAATGAATGAAGGAGAGCACACCTTCACCTGTCAGCATTTTTGACACTAGCATTAATATTTAATTTCATTACCTTGGAATTTCTCAGGCTAATCACCCTGTAACGTCATTTGGGCTCTTCAGATAAAGTGTACTCCTCCCTGGTCGTAAATGAAATCATTCCTTCCAGAGATAATTACTGGCTGGATATTATTCGGAGTATTTTTTTCTTAATTTTTTTTTTTTTATATAAATGTTTGTCCTTTCAATCCTACTGACCTTTCCATTGTTGACAAGTTGTATATGTATACATATGGACCGATGTCTATTAAAGGTAAACATGAGTTCATGATAAATCAAAGGACTTGCATTTTCATCCAACTTGACCTGAGAAAAAAAGCAAAAGTACGTAGTTGAGAGGTCAAAGATAAACTCATAATTTATTTAATATTACTCATAAAGGGACAACTGTGTTGTAAAAAATTCTGTTTCAAGTTCATAAAATATTGTGAATAAAATTTGCATTGTTTTTTTCTCGAAGAATGAAAACATTTTATATCATAAGTTCAATTTCAAGTCAGACAGTGCAGTTAAGAGGCTGTTAAGGAAAGTGGTGCTCTTAGGGATAACTTTTCCTCCACAAGCGCCAACCTGTCAAATCAGCAATCTGACGCATATGACAAACATGGGCTATCGTGTAAGTATAAAGGGTAACAAGTTAGGCAAGATAGTTCCATCTGAGGCAAAATGTCACTACTTGAAACATTTTCGAGAAATGTATGGGAAATTTTTTGTCATTTTTTGCACAGTTAACCATTTTAAAAGATTTTCTTTGCTTAACTTCTATTAAATGTGCACTTGAAAATTCAATTCGATGTTTTTGCTTACGATTTCTTTACAGCTGTCAAAATTATTTCAAATGATGACGCAATGAAAAATGAAAAATTGGTTTTCTCATACTGAGAAGAACCTACTTGTTACTCTTTATAGGTACCATGGGGAATCGTTATCTAGATATTCGGAATACTTGGTTTATACACCATATGTGTCATCGAGTATACCCAATATATCCAGAAAACTAGTGTGTGTATATTCAATTCAATTCAATTTATTTAATTAATTCACGTGTACACAAGACTATTTTGACTTCTTATTACTAGTACACAAAAAAAGTGGCAGCCAACATCTAAAATAAGACAAATCAATAACTAAAAGCAAACCTACATATAAGACAAAGCAAATAATAAAGAATGAAAAGAAAATTATAAAAGAATATAAAAATAAAAGTAAAAGATTAATAAGTTAAAGCAAAGAAACATAGAACAAAAAATGAGTAATGAAATTAATTTTGAACCAAATTGTAAAATTGACTTACAGATGTACCCATGAAGGCCCTGTATCGCCAACTAACGAACCAACCCTGGTCATACTTTTGCAGTTTACATATTCCA
This sequence comes from Dioctria linearis, assembly GCA_963930735.1. Lineage (NCBI taxonomy): Eukaryota > Metazoa > Arthropoda > Insecta > Diptera > Asilidae > Dioctria > Dioctria linearis. The sequence continues at coordinate 51,790,521 of OZ005741.1, read as the reverse complement.
ATTTTTAATAAGCTCCTTGAATTTAACAATCGAACTAGTGCATTGTCGGCACCGACGATTCCACACACACGAACCATAAACGAAGTAAGAGTCGCTTTGAACAGGATAATGGAAAACAGGAATTAGCAGGTTAAAATATCGTGCAGAATTCAAGAATCGCAGTTAATTGCTGAAGTGCCAAACACAATTCCGCCGTTCCGATTCAATTCGATTCGATTCTATTCGATCCATTACATGCATGATCACAATTGTTCCGTTCAAACTTACCATCAGTTTTAAATTTCTCATTGAAATTTTTCCAGATTTTGTCTTTTCTTTTTACATCTATGTAAAATTTGTTGCCTTTGTCATAAAGCTCTTCATATTTTTTAATTTCTTCAATAAAAACTTCTTCATCCATCTTGAGTTATACACAAACATTGTACAGGTAATTTTCTAGGTTATGTCATCCGTAAAAGTTGAAATTTGCTCAACTTCTCCGTTTCGATTCGATCCGTTTCGATCCATTTTGGCGAATGTGTCCAATTACACGTACGTCTCATATAAGCAAATTTGACATTTGTACGTATCGGATCGAAACGGTGCAATTGTGTTTCCCACTTAAGGTACTCTGGTTTGCCTGTATATGTATATAATTTTATGGAGAGAAAAAAATAGTGTTCTCTGAAAGTGCTCATTCATAGAACAACCATGCAAGCTGTTACTGAAAAACGAAATGTGATCAAATCGTCTAAGTACATACACAAATCTTACGCAGTCATTAAAGGCTACATTCAGGCTTCTTAAACAAATGGAATCCAAATGTTGGAAAACTAAGCTGCCATTCGTAAAATAAGTTAGAAGAAGTGATCTGACCAGCAATAACCTAGTGGCAATTGGCAGAATACTGGCTAATAACCATAGCCGCCGAAGGCCACCATAGATTTTACCTATCACATTGGCAATATGGTCACAGCATTTCATATTCGTACCAATTAATACATCAAGACTTTTCGACACGTCTAGAAAAAGGCAGAGTAAAACCATTTAAAGTGACAGGTGGAAGATCAGAGAGCATAATATCATTCCGATAAAAGGTAATACACTGAAACTTGAGTGGATTCAGTTTTAAATTATTATTTGTAGCCCAACGGGAAACATTTTCCAGGTCGGATTTCATGCAATCTAAGCAATCTTCTAAGCGGCCGATAGGTCTGCTAATTTGAAGATGTACGTCATCAGCATATAAATGAATATTGCGATTGTCAATAGAATTTGGCAAATCATTTATATACATACTGAACAATAACGGGTCCAGTATGGACCCCTGTGGTTGACCGCAACTTAGGGAACAAGCGCTGGATACAAGATCACCGACTTTCATACGTTGAGATCCTGATAGAAAGCTACCGATGAGGGCGACAGACGGATTTGACTAGATATACTAAGTATCAATATCCTCACAAATTACTGGCACTTTTTACGTTGCGCAGAGCCATCTAGCTGTTAATAATAATATGATTATGTGTCAAATTTAGCAAAAATAAGCGAAAAGGAAAAACAAGAATAACCAACATTTGTTGTCAACATGGAATCGAAAGGACAAAGATGTTAACTTCCCAGGAAATATAATGAACAAACAAAAATTTTAAAACCTGCGGAAACAGTGTTTATTACTGAAGTATGGAGAAATAATGAGAGTGATCTTCGGGCTAATATTTCTCAATTTAGAGGCAAGGATTTTAATTTACGTATTGAAATATTCCTCATCGAACCGCGGTATTTTCTCTTCCCCAAACTGTGAATTTTCCACCTTAAACAGGCGATTCAGTTAATTAATTATTCCATTTCAATTTTGTTATTTTTAAACAAAACTTCGACATCACTTTTCTTTGTTTCACGCAAAATTGTCAATTGGGACACCACATTCGCCGATACATTTTATTGCAAGAAAACGCATTTTTTTCTGTTTTCGTTCCATATCTTGAATTTGTCGGATATTTGTAATTAATTGTCGCTGTTAAGCCTGCATTAAAGCTAATATATTTGTCACATCCACTTCCAAATTGTTTGCGCTTAAAAATCTGTCAACAGAATTGAAATGTCAAAATACAGTTTGTCACAGCAATGCCCCCTTTTATTTCTGTCAGGGGTACTTTAATATCTATATATCTAAATATCGATACCCCATATCTGTCATAAGCATAATGGGAAAATAGAGGCAAAGCTATCGGAGTTGGTTATCGAATACCTGCTTGTCAACTATGCCATTATTCTGTTATGACTTTTTTAAAAGTATGAAACGGATTCGTGTCATAAAATGCGAGTACGCTTATTTAGCAAAAATCTTTCCGAAAGCGGTACTGCATATAATCAGCAAAAGTAAAGGGTGGCACTGCAATTCCAATATTGATGTATTGCTATTGAGATTACGTCAATTGCAATTTAAAATTTCAGAGAGAGAACACACATTTGATTTATTACTTGATTTGTCATTTAATTTGTCATTTGACATAAGAAAGTTCCGGACACGTATAAAATGCGAGCAATTATTGTGAAATTACTTGTCTATATGGAAAATGAACTCGACAAGTGTCAAATTTGTAGTATAAAATTGAGTTGTAAAAGGTCCGTGTATTAAATGATTATGGTTTATAACTAGAGTCATATTGCAATAAACTCGTATACAGCGTACAATTTTCGCAGTTTCAATACTGAGTTCCAATGTACTACATACTGAGTATACACCGAGCGTATACCAAGCTGTTTCTCAGTATATAGAAACAGACTTGCGGTTTAGCACAAATTGCAATATTGAAATTGCAAGTGTGTCTCCAGTATAAGCGAGGAATCATCACAGCTAGCGAAATCCTGAAAATACTCCAGACGCGCATTTGCTTACTCAAAATGCAGCTAGAGAAACACAAAATGCTGTTGCATGTTAAGCTCCATAATTATGGCCATCTTTAGCCAAGTGAAGGTACTCTAGTCTATGGGAGCCCTCTGACGATAATACAGAAATTATTTTAATTATTTTCTAAACTACTTTGGGTTACCACAGATATTTTAAACAACTCCTGATGATACAAACAGGCCTGAAATTCATTTAATTTTTGGCGAGAGTTATTCAAAGGAAGACAGCCATCGTGTTGGGAAATATATGCACCTGAAACCTTGAAAAATATTTAAAAAACAACTGATAATTGTATAAACTAGTGACTTTAAAAGGATAGTGTAAATCAGCTCTTCTCATGAACCAATAGGAAGTTATACTTGACGTTTATGTGACTTACTTTATTTCGTTTAGAGGATTCCAGGACACATCTTTGACATAATTAAAAATTTTTTTTAAAGAACCTACCATTATATATACATATATATATCTGCATATTACCTCCGTTTACACTTAATATGTGTGCAGTGTGCGTAGTATCTTAATTTTATCTCTTCCAAACAAAGAATATCTAAGTATTTGCCTATTTAAAAAAATAATTTTAGTCCACAAAATAACTTAGAAAAGTAAATTAAATTGTCTTCACTTATTAATACACATGCTTTCAATTTCTTGTAACCAAACGTTAGACTTTGACAAAAGTCGAGCCAAATATGTACAGTATGCCATGTTGTCACTTCCTCTGACTCTGAATAACGTTTACCTTTCTATCAACTTAGCTAGCAGATATTAAAGCTTAACTGCCTTTTGGAAATATTCATTAAAGCCATAAACATCTCCTTTCTATATCACATCCTCCATGTACATATGTCGCACTATAATGACGATTATTTAATTAAATACCGCATTTGCAATGCCATTAAAATTGAGTTGTTTATGATGAAATTAACGTCGCCGTATACAAACTATTATTGAACCACATAATAACAACTCCGGGAGTTTCTTTCTATACGAAGCTGTATGGTGTGCACATACTATATATATTGATAATTGGTCATTCCAGGCTAATTTTATCCTCGACCATTAATGGCCATAATATGTGAACACGTGATTTGGTACGATTCTAGAGGGATCATTGACTTTGATACTTTGATTTCAATCTCCTTTAAGGATATATGTAGCTTGTAGCGTAAAAGTTTAAATTGTTGTTAGTATTTTTAATTTACTTGATTGGAGCTAAGTTATTTTCGAATATTTAAAAAAGAAATATTTTGAAAAAATACGTTTTATTTTTAATCAAACTATTTAGATAAAAATTTGAAAGAAGTAACTTGCTCCCTAAAGTAGAGTGAGTTTGCAATTTTTTCTGAAATATTAATTCTTTATTAAGGTTGCCTAGATAAACCTTTTGCAGAATTCTTTTGAAACTCAGTATGCCCTATCCAGACTCATTTTATGATCTAATAAAAGAAAAACAATGTTCTTTATATACTAACCTGAGCTTGTTCCGTCTAACGTGTAAAAGGAATAATTCAGTTCTCTCTTGAACTCCGGAGTTTACATTCTTTTTATATCAACAGCTTCCATTATATCCAGCATTTGTTTGTGTTACAAATACAACTAAATTCCTCACTTTGCTAACTAAAGAAAATTGTACTATTTTTACATTAATTTAAAAAAAAAATTAAAAATATTTTAAAAGAGGCATCTATACGTGATACATGAAATTAAAATCCTGTTGTGTTGAACGAGAGTTAGATGAGAGCCACATGCATGTTTAGTTGTTGTTTTATATGTGTAAGTATTGTTGCACTAGTTTAGGTTAGTGAATAAAGAACGCAGCTATTGATAAATATTTTTTTGACATTGAATTTAAATCCAGCAATGCTTGAAAATTATGAAAAATTGGGAGTTAATATGAGTATCAAACTACATTTTTTAAATGGCCATTTGGACAAATTCCTTCACAACAATTACAATGAAGAGCAAGGAGAGCGGTTCCACCAGGATATGAGGATAATGGTGGAAGGTAACAAGGGTAGTGGACGGCCATATGATGGCGGATTATTACTGGACCTTAGAAAGGGACTGTTCTGGCCAAAAACACAGCAGATTGTCATATAGAAAACGTTTTTCTCAATTATTTTCTCTTTTCATGTAATTTATGCTGCCTTTCTCACGTTAACTAAATTGTTATTACGTGCTGCATGGAGATATTTTAAAACAATTTTTAAGGCATTTTTGGTGCCGATCCGAAAACAAAAATTTTTCGAGTATCAAATCGTTGAAGCACTGCAACGGTTTTCTGAAATTCAAATTATGTTTTAAGCAGCGCTTTTTAGCTGTACTCCAACTTGATCCCATATAACATGAATTTTCCCGATTTTCCATGTTTTCCACAGACTTTTCCAATTACTATGGAATTTTTTTAAAAATTTACATGAACTTTCCTCGATTTTTCATGTAAGTTTTCATGATTGTTGAAGAGAAAATATTGATGCCAGTAGGATGGAAAAAAAATGATTCCGCAAAGCTTATAAAACTTTTTTGTCGGAAAATTTTCCGGACAAGTCGGAAAATTCCGGAAATTTTCCCGAAAAATTGGAAAATTCTGCATTTTTCCTGAAACAAATTTATCACTAATCATATCGATGAAAATTTGTCGGATGACTATCCCGCTTTTCCGGGTTTTCCACGGACTTTTCCTCAAAAGCAACTTTATGCAACTCATTTCGCTCTACAACTTTGTCTTAGGTTGCAAAACGCTCAAACGCTTCCTTGGTCTGAAAAACTCCGGAAAAGCGTTTTACATGAATTTTCCTCGATTTTTTCTGCACGTTTTCACCATTGTCGGAGAGAAAGTAATGATGCCAGTTTATAGGGAACTTGATCCTGCATAATTTAGAAAACTTTTTTACCGGAAAATTCGGAAAATTCCGGAAAAAATTTTCGGAAAAATCGGAAAACTGCATTTTTCCTGAAACGGATTTATCACTAATCAAATTTGTACCAAATTTTAAAATGATTTTTCCCGATTTTCCGGGTTTTCCATGGAAATTTCCGGTTCAAATTTTGATAGATTCAATTGTCACGCGACATGAGCCTGTGTGCCAAATTTCAGCTCGCTGTGATGACGAAAAGTGGGTCTACGAGAATGTCGAAAATAGTAAAAAAGAAAGTGTATACGAGTTAAAGGGAATGGCCTCAATAAAGGTCTCAATATATATTAAACATATTTTTTACATCCTTATGTTATTATAAATAGGTCGTTTTTATCTCAAAATCTCAAATTTAGCAAATCTGATATTAATTTTGTATTTAGCGGACTAAAATTACCCTAAATCGGCTTTCACACCCCGGGCACCAGAATCACTGTTCTCCAGTGTTATGAATTTTTTTTTTATTTTGCTGAAATGTGATCTTTCGAAAGTCTTGGGGGCAATAAACTACGGTTTGGCTCATTCCTTTGCAAGACGGTCCGCAATATCATTGCCCTCAATTCCTTCAATACCTGGTATAATTAGCGTTACATTATTGATATCAGTTATTTGATTCAAGAATATAAAGTGGTTGCAGGGCAACTTATCTTATGCACAATGGTATACGAATTGAATGCTTTCAGTTCTGCCTTGCTATCTGCTGTTGTTGTATACTTTAGCTCCATACATACTTTTGTTGATTATTTCGCACCCGCAGATTGTATGATGAGAATTTCAATATGGCAAATAGTAGGTTAGACCTCCCTTCCTTTAAAATGAGTCGATAATTTGACCCATATACATACGTACACGCATTGTCTACCTTCTATTTTAGATTCATCCATTCATCCATTTAAGATATCCTTTTTCAAAGCGTAATTCAACTAACTGCTAGTATTTAGCTCCTCCTAAAATAACCTTTAATAATATTTCTAACTTATAACATTTCGGCATAACATCCGATTCTATGAATTTCTTAAGAATTTTCAAGGGTCAGTCACATTTCATTTGGTTTGAGAAGATGTGTCATTTACAGTCTTATTTCACTTCGTATTTAATCTGCTATGACTTAATCTCAACTGTTGAACAAGTTCTTTCATGGTGAAATTAAGCTAACATTTAGAATAATCCAACAAGGAACCAAGAAACCAATATCGTTGTGAATTAATTTGACCGTTATTACGATTAACATTATATTTAGCTTCCACGTGTATTGCGTTGTTTGAATTAAGGTACAATTTCTGCTTTTAATGCTGGTAAAATCCTGGATTGTTTATCAATCAAACACTTCGTTGTATGTATCTTCCTCGAAGAGATTTCGAGTAAGCTACAATGCGGCTACGAGGGTCTTCGCTCAATTCAGGAGAAACTTTGGCTGCACATGGGGCATGAGACCGAGGGTTGTGTACTGGATGTACACCTCGATCATTAGACCCATGCTTACATATGCCTCCTGTGTATGGTGGCCGAGGACGCTTGTGGGGACTGCGATCGGGAAGCTGGCAGGCCTGCAAAGTCTAGCCGGCTTGGTAATTACGGGCTCCATGCTATCTACGGCTACTGCTGCTCTTGAGGTCTTACTTAATCTGCCGCCCCTGGATCTTGTCATTCCGGCAGATGCCAAAAGAGCTGTGTGCAGATTGCGCTCACGAGGATGTTAGGAGGGCGGCTGGACTGGCTCTTCTCATTGCTCTCTGGCGTATGGGCTGTACTTGGAAAACCCTCTGGCCAGTATGCCACGTGACGCGATGGTACCTGAGCTTCATTTCGGGCGTCGTTTCTCTGTGAGCTTTCCTATAAGGGAATCGTGGACTGAGGAATGTGCCTTATGGAGCCTTCCCGATCCGCTCTAAAAATTTCACCGACGGCTCTCTCATTAATGAGGGAGCTGGGGCTGGTGTGTACTTTCCGGAGCCTGATATTGGTATGGAGTACTCACTGGGTAGACACACTACTGTCTTCCAGGCTGAAGTCTTCGCCATATCAAAGGCAGCGAAGTTAGCCCTTGATATGCAAATCAAGGGGAAGGACATTGCTATCCTTTCGGATAGTCAGGCAGCCTTGATGGCTCTGAGTCGCCCTCGGATAACATCTAAGTTACGGGGGGGGGGGGGGGGGGGGGGGGGGGCTGACCTTTTGGTGAATGGACTTCTAGCAGAATAGCACAATGGGCCGCTATGGCCTCCGTGCTTGGGATAGGGTCTCCTGTCCTTAAAACAAACAAACAAAAAAAAAGCTTCATCTTGATGAAGTTAAACATGTTAAGGACCTCAACATATTGGGCACTTTTTATTTTGACAAGTGCACGTAGAATGATTGAGAACTGTTACAAATATACATGATTTATAGCGAAATCATGTATGATATTTATTCTTAACGGATTCTGTTCATAGAAAAATCTTTAGGAAACAGAGCATAGAAGTAGCCATTTTAATACCAAAAATTTTGGAAAAACTACACGCTACCATGAATAATTATTTCTTCAAAAGAGTAGGCTAGCCAATAAATTGAACATACAAATGACAATTACAATGTAAAATGACTGCTGTTGCCAGTGACAATACAGATATGAGACCAAGTTACAAAAAAATCTTAGATCATATAACAAACAGGATAGGCTATGCTGTGTAAAATTCGTGTACGTGTGATAAGCATTTTTTTTTGACACGGGGGGGGGGGCTGGGTTATTTATTTGGTGTCAGTTCGATACTTCTGATATTTCTGAAGTTCTTTGAATTTATCGAAAATAGTCCGGTGTTTTCGTAGTGATTTTTCCTTAAAGAAGTGATACAAAGTGATTTAGTTATACTTACTAATAGTGAGAAAGAGTAGTGAAGTATTTGTGTAAAAGATTTTATATAATCGAGACTCCGGGAGTCTTGAATTATGGTGAAAAAGTGTGCTGTGCTGTGTTGCAGGAATAACCGGAGTTATTGCCGTAGGAAATCATTTTTCAGGCAAGTTTGATTTTTTCAACAAAAAATTAAAGTGTTTTAAATAAAATATATGTGAAATACTTATAAAAATAAACAGCCGTGGCAAAAAATTTAACATTTTCCAATGCCGGTTTGTATGTTTACTAATGAGTTGTCATTGTTAGTTGACGGAAAGTTTAGGATCATTTATATAATGTCAGCCATACAAAGGCAACGCCAAGAAATATTATCAGAAAATAAATCGGGCACATAAAAATTTTAAATTATTAAAAATCCATAAAAACTGCGATATAATGGGTGCATACGCAGAAAATAGAACCCATTTTGACTTGGCTAAAGAGAAGGAGGACCTATTCTACTTTGCTCAATATGCACAATAATTATATAAACATATGTACATATAATATTCTCTGTCAAATCAATTATTCATAAAATGCACATCGAAGGTCGTAATGAGTAAAATAGAATAGAGTAATCACAAATTCAAATACATATTAGGGCTTTGGACTATTCCCTATGCTTATACCGCGAATAGTTTTTGATTGTTTTTTTTTGTTTTGAAAAATAATTCGAACCACGGTGAAAGAAAATTATAATTCTTCAAATATGTAATAAAGTTTCAACCACTAAATTATGTGCCCCTCTGAAAATATCGTAGTTTACGACTTCCATGACTAAACAAACACATCGATGCGATTCTACTACATCAAGAAAAATGCTTCAGTTTTTCTTTCTCATAGCCTATCCTGTTTGTTATATGATCGAAGAAAAAAGTATTAACTAATTTAATTTTCAACCAAAAGAACCCAAAAGTTTTACGTACCCTGAAATTTTATTGATGTCAAATTCTCCATTTTCTAGCCGTGCATTCAGGTGTACACATCGATGTGCTTTTCAGCATATCGGTGCGCACATCACATCATTGAAAAGTAGGGATAGCAACTGAACGGTTGGTGTGCACTTCGATTCGAAATGTCAATTTTGAAAGATCTCTAAGAATAAAACTACGCTAAACGTCAAAACTGCACCGGGACACTACGCTACCAGACCGTAGCGTTAAAATGTGCACCCCGATGTGCTGGGGAAATGACCGCTTCGGTCGCCTGAACGACGTGATGTGTAAAAATGTGACAGTGTGTGACATTCTGCGTGCGGCTGAACGTACGGTAGATCACCAAAAACGAATACAATAATACAACTCAATATATTTATTAGGTGCTATACACTTATGAAAAAGCATAAGCCTACGACGAGTCAAATAGGCTTCAAAAGAGGTTTCAAGTATGAATGAAACCAGATCAGATATATTGAGCGCTCCGAGGGAATCTGCTACAGTAAGTCTTCTGTGCCAAATTGGATCCACATTGCTAAAAATAAAGCTCCTATAAATAAAATGGGGGACAATAAGAGTCTACAGACATATAACAGGAAGAAATAGACAGTTTTCGAAGGCTACCATAAATTTTCCCCATCAAAACGCTGATATCGTAGTCGAAATGCAACAACTAAATTTAGAATTGAGTTTTGAATCCCAAAATTCTTGACTAATTCAACATATTCAAGCGTGGAATTATTTAATCGTACTGGCGGTAAATCAAATATTGGGAAAGTACTTCTATAAACCAGTATGCAATTACAATTCTTTACATTAATTGCAAGCTCATTATCCATTGCCCATTCATGTATGTGTTTTAAATCATCATTGATTCAAGCAATTTAGTTCTCGATCAGGACTGTGGGTCCACTAAGATACAGGTAAACATCATCGTTATACAAGTGCATAGAAGCATTAATTCCCAACAGAAGTAAAGTCATTTATATAGAGGGGAAGAGAATAGGTCCTAAGACCGAACCGTGAGGTACATCAGCGGAAAGGGACATCGAAACACAGATAGACTTCTAAGCTTTTACAACTTCTTCGCGACTTTAAAGGAAAGCGGCAATCAGCCCAACGACCGACGAAAAAAATTCATATTTAGTGCCAAATTTGAAGAACAATTTGGGGTGACTCACCAAGTCAAGGCCTTACTGAAATCAAGAAACACCAGTACTGTTAGGGGCCTTATGGATAGCAGATATAACTTTTAAGAATGCAGATTCACAACTGTGACTCGAACGAAGTCCTGATTGCCAAACTGGTAATATGTTCTCTGCGCTTACTAGAGTATGTGGTTTGTCTGTACATAATTTTTCCGGGTATTTTGGCAAAAAAAATTAAGTACATTAATAAGTCAGTAAGGAAGGACGAGATTTCTGTGAAATAGAAATAACTACTTTCTGCTCCCATTGAGAGGCAATTGCAAACATATCCCACAATAAAGACCTGTTTATGTTGTTTGATGTAATACTTCCCATTACTTTGCTGTTTCTTTGCATATCCCGTAAATTCATCCAAGACGGTTTGGGCTGAGGATTATCGAATAAGGTGTGGACAATTATCGCACATGAACAGAAAGTTGATCGTTTTTTCTTTATGTTTTTCAAAAGGATTTTCTACTTTGAGCAATATTAAGAGACTTTCGACGACATTTTTATTCTTTCGTTCATGTTATACAGAAAATTCTTAAACTCAAGCTTATGCTTAATGAAATTAATATTTTCTATGGAATGTCTTTTGCATAGTTTTAAGAAAACTACTGAAGGCATTAAAAGCATTCTATTGATGTATAATGACTGGATTTTGTTTTAAAATATTGAAATCATTATTATTATCTCCATGTTCTAGTTTACGTCTATTTTGTCAACGTAAAATAATTACTTATGTATTTCAGTTAAATTATCTTTTGTCTTGTGCGTGTTATTCAATTTTGGTTATTTTTAATGATGTAAATTCCACCGTATGTTATATGCAGACCTCTTGTATTTATATACTACCTACATAAGCAAAACAACAACTACTGAAATATTTTTCCATGGGGATTAGTAAAGTATTAAAATTGATGTATTCTTTCGGGAATAATTTTGTTGTCTAGCGTGTTTATTTTCTAACTGATACGATTCTAGACGAATCAACGACACTACATTGATTTACTCTCTATGTAACTTTTTGCATGTTGCGTGTTAGATTTCATCTAAAGCTATATATGAGAATGGGTATTAACTTAACCTTTATTCCTGTTTTGATGAGATTGTAGCGAATTAATTTAGAAGGTTGTAGTGTTAAAACTAGATTCTGGTAAAGTTTTTTGTTAGACATTAAAATAAAGTTAATATTTTGTTAATGTTCTGTTCGGAATTATCGCACACAAACGATAAAGCAAAACGATATGATGTAAAAAGAAAACATAAATCATAATCATGTCGAAGTAGGTAGGTATATCTACATAAATTTGAAATAATTTAGTAGGTATATGCTTTACTAAGACTACATAAATCTACTTACCTTACACCAGTAAAAAATACCACGGCACCTTTTTGTTGGATTAGTTATATCAGGTGATGTACGTTGTAGTATAATATACATACTTAGAAGCTCCATTTTGATACCAGACGTTGCATACCCATGCCCTTGTAGAGTTATCGAATATTTGCGTCTGATAATCCCAGGGAAATTCTAAAAAAATGTTGATTTAAGTTCCAAAATGGTACAAATCTGATACGTTCTTCATAGGGTTGCCATACAAAAATTTCGTTTTTCACTACATATTTGCACGCTGTCTGAGAACGCGTCGACGTAGAGAAAGTTCTTCAGAATATAAAATTCTATGGAATTGGTTACACAGCGCTACCTCCCTACTACAATACATAGTAGTAAATCTGCTACTTTTATCACTTTAAAAAAAAACCTACTACTGCACCGTTCTAATTTACTGCCTTTTGAAAGCATATTTCAATAATGAGAAATTACGCAATCCAATACTAATTTTAAGCTTGAATTTGAAAAAAAAATTACAAAAGAAATAAGTTGGAGTTAACCACAGCCGAGTGTATTATGCTCTCTATGGAACTAACTCAATTTCAACGTTATATATTTTTGTCAATATTAATAAAGCATACGAAACCAAATTTGAAATGACATTACTTCGGAAAAAATCATATCTACTACCTTTTTTCCACTAATTTAATTCCAAAGTATTAAAGAAGGGAGGCAACTCTTACAATGATTTTTACTCTTCGACGCACTGTTGCCAACTGCTCAGTTTTTGCTGATAAACTCAGCTTTTATACGCTAGCTTATTATTCTGTTTGTAACGCATAGATATAATGATGGTTGAGAAAAATGGATTGGACAACCATACGTAATATTAAAAGTTATTTTGATTTTTGCATGTTCTTCTGTCCGTCCGCACGATAACTCAAGGTGGCGTGTACGTGGACAGCTGAGTCTTTGTACGCGGCCTTTTAAAGAAAACATAAATTTAAGTTCGAAAATGGGACAAATCGGGAAAAAATATAAAACATTTGGACACTGCTTGAAAACGCGTCAACGTAGAGAGTTGAAATTTTGTACACAGTGTTTTCAAAAAGCTATTAAATATAACTTCAAAAATATAGTCTAAATCGGGCAACTTTTTCTTGGCGTTGCCATATAAATGACGTGAAAGCTATCAGTCCTGAGCATTATTATTGTACTAAAAAGTTCTTCAGAATATGAAATCCTATGAAATTGGTTATAATCATTTTTTCTGTCCGACAAACCGTTCCAGAAATATATGCGAAAAACTACTTCAAAAATCAAACTTGCGCAGAAAGGTGACCGTACGAAATTCCATAAAGGCATTCATCTAGAATAGATTTAGATTTGTGGAGGGGCATGCAGGCTTTGGCCTCGTATTCACTGCCTCCTAAAAGTTCTATTGCCATTAAATTGACTCCCATCCTAGGTTTAGAATGTTAATAAAGTCTAGTGTCTTTCTAGGACTTAGGTTCCATACGCAGTTTGGTGGAGGAAAAGCATATTCGAGGTGGAGTAATCTGCGCCAGGCCAAAGCATGCAGTTGCAGAGCAGGTGCTTCGAGTTTTCATGAGCATCCTGACAGAAGCGACAGGATGAAGCCTCGGCCAAGCCTATCTTGTATAGGTGATAGCTCACTGGCCATTGACCTGAGAAGCGCTTTGTAATCATTTTGAGCTGTGTTCTTCTAAAGAGTAGGAGCTCTTTTGTTTTTGCGCCAGAGGTGTCAATAAATTTTTTGCCTGACAATATCCTGTATTTTAGATTGCAAGTACTTCAAAAGACTGTAAGTCTTGTGTACTATACCAAAGTATTTTTGAATAAATTGAAATTGAATAAATTTAAATTGAAGTCCTTGTAGCTTTTCCCAATAAAAGGATTTTTGTTTGTTCTCCCAGCTATTTAGGGCAGCTCTGAGGTAACACTTTGAAGTGTGAAAAAATGGCTCTGATCCGACAAAGGGAGTTTCTGCTCCTCTTTTGGCTAGACCATTAGAAATTTCATTGCCATTGTAGCCTTCATGTCCAGGTACCTACATAAGGATAACTTTGTTTCTCCTTTATACATTTTTGCAGACACTCCAAGACTATCCTCGACTTAATGGTGTAGGACTTTAAGGCTTTGAGAGGGGCTTAACTGTCCGAGAGGCTATTAATGGTTCATCTAGGGTATCATAAGAACTGGTCTTAGACCAATACCAGATTTTTTACTTGTTATATTTAAACTCAGTTTTTCAGTTTGTACCCTAAATTGCTCAGTTTTTAACATTTAGTTTCCCCTGATTTTCATTTTTCTTATGTTGTCATTTACTAAAATTAAAATTGTAATCGAATTAACGAATTATCAAACACCCTTAATTCATCTCTCTTCTGTACAATAAGACTTTATATTGATTGATGTGGGTCGTTACCATGATGGCCGCCTGTGGTGGCCGCCTGTGACGACAGAGCTTGTTGTAATTGTCTTCCACTTAGAGATGGAGTTTTGATTATGACATGACAGACAGTTCATTTATGCCGTATCTAAAGTAGAAACACGGAGACACTGACATGTATAATATGGACTGACTACATTCATAGAAATACACTGCAGAAAGTGGTCTCACTTCTATATTGCTGACTCTAAGTACGTTCGTTGAAATAAATGTTTTTAAATTAATTATTTAGGATTATTACAGATAAAACGTGTTCTACCAAAGACACTGGTATTCATCAGATACGCGGCAGAGATTCGAAAGGTTTTATTAAAATCACTTTTCGATCTGCGCGCTAACTTTTTCAATTTCTCTCCTATGTATTTTTCAATTTTGGCACCAACGTAAGCACTTTTTTGACAAAATCAATTGTGCCCACATGAAACAGAACGTAAGTTAAGCAGTCCATATTATATAAGTCAGTGCACTGAGATCAGAGATAGGAAAAAGACGAACACTTTTTTTTTTAATTCCAGTTCCACATTTCATATCTACAACAGTTAGACGATGAAAGGAAAGAGCTGCTAGTAATTTATTTTAGTCCCTTTAAAAATTTAATCTGTTAAATTCCTTTTTTAAATAATACGATTTCCTAATTCCTCTGATAATGTACAAAAGCAATTAAGATTAAAACGAAATAAACTCAGGACAAATACCGCCTTTGGAATTATTTGTTATATTTCATTATTTTTATACCCTAGATGAAATCTATAGGGTGGACTAAACTTGTCATTGATGGTAGAACAAAATGAATTGGACATCCACGCATAAAAGTTATTTTGATTTGTGCATGTCCGTCCGTCTGTGCGCACGATAACTCGAGAACGAGTTAACTTAGAAAGCTGAAATTTTGTACACGGACTTTAAAGAAAATGTAAAATTAAGTTCGAAAATGAGAAAAATCGGACAACTCCTTCGTGGGGTTGCCACACAAAAATTCCGGTTTTCACTATATATTTGGACACTGCCTGAGAACGCGTCGACATATAGAGAGCTGAAATTTGATACATGGTGTTTTTATAGTAAAAAAATAGAATTTAAAAAATGGACACTTCTTAGTGTTGCCATATAAAAATTTTAGGTTTTTTACATATACTGTGAAAACGATCAGTCCTAGACATTTTTATTGTACTAAAAACTTCTTCAGAATACGAAATCCTATAAAATTTGTTGTAATCCATTTTTCTGTCCGATAAACCGTTCTAGAAATATATGCGAAAAACTACTTCAAAAATCAATCTTGCATAAATCAGTGACCATACGAAATTTTATACGGGCATTCTTTTACGGTATCATAAGATTTGGTCTTAGACCAATTCTAGTTTTTTACTTGTTTATTAATATATTTTTATTAATTTTTTTTTATTTTTATCGTGTATTTTTTATATATATTTTATATATATTTTATTTTATATTTCTTAATTCAATCTCTAAGTTTTTCTAAAAAATTGACTAGCCATTCTAGAAATAAATGCGAAAAACCAGTTTGACTTGCACAGACCGGACAATACGAAATTACCACCAATTGCAGATTTTTTTTTTTTCATATGGACTTCGCGTTTTCTTCTTCTCAGTATTGAGCAGTATGTAAGCATATTTCGCTTTAGAGAAACAAAAGAGTAGAGCTTAGTAGAAAGTTTAATAGCCAATTCATGTCCTTTAATGTGCCTACATTATAACCCAGAAAAAAAACCCATTAAAGAAACACCTACTACCGACTTCCTAGAAAGGCGAGCTCATCTTGTCTTACTAGCTTAAAGGATGGATAATTGAAAGATATTAAGTGCCGAGAGAGAATTGTTGCATAGTTTTATTTATTAAATCGCAATCATTTCGGTTGCTTTTCTTTATATCACCTGATAAAATTATACCATAAATTTCACATTACAAAATTTTAGACTACATCTAAAATTTTAATAATTCAAAAATGTAGACAAATATAAGAAAGTTAATAATATTTTATGAAACATACAACGGACTACGATAACAAGAAACCTGCCCTGCTTTCTTAACTTCTACTAAATATCTCCTAAACAATCGTCATTTAAAAAAAAAAAAAAATTAGTAACAAATGATTCTTAAGAAAACAAATTATTTTCACTGTAAACACACAAAAATTCAACAAAAGCGAAGAATACATAAATCACTCCCAACAAAAGTTACTTTTTCTCTACCCTTTCCAATAAATTAAATTTCTTATTCATAGTTGGCTCCATGATTCAATCCCACTTGACAAAGAATTTATGGTCATCGCTTGACATTTGTACAATATACCGGCTTCGGTTAAAAATCGCGCTCAATAAGGACATTTGAAAATTTAGTGGGTGTAGTAACCCTGACTGAATACAGCTTTCATGAAATTCTCCTTAAAATGAATTCGCCGCAACTAATGAGCGAAAAGCTAAAAAGTGTAAAAAATTATAGATATGTTTTCGATTCCGTTTTTCGGTAATTAGTAGAAGCCATTCTTTGATAGAAGAAAGGAGCGATTCGGAGCATATTGTTGCTCCGGTAAAAATCGTGTTCGAAGTAAGAAAGGAAAATTGTTGAAAAAAATTTATGGAAAGTTTATGCATTCAAATAACGTGTGAGCATGATAGAAGGGCTGAAATTATGTACTTTGTTCGAATAATAAGGACTACGTGTTTACTCAAAGGCTATTCAAGAATTGTGACTAGCACGTTAATGTTGAATTTAATTAAATGCGTACTCGAATTAGGAGCGAATTTACTAGGAATAATATCTGTAAATATACATTTATGCCTTTTGCAGATAATTATTTAATTCAATTTAAATAAAAAAATTTTATGATTACAAATAATTTCTAAAAACACGTGCTTCATAAATGAAACAAATGAGATTAGACTTGGTGACGTGCTTTAGAGTTTGTTATATCCTTGAACTTGAGACCAAATTGAAAGACATACTAATTGTGGTTATGAGGTAATAGCTATGAAAAGAACACTTTATATTACTTAGTTGTCTTTTAATATCCCTAGAAAGAAATAGAGCGGAAATGGTAGAGCCCTTAATCCGGCTCTGCTTCGGTCAAGATCGTTTAATTCATCACATAATTTTTAACTTAGTAGTTCGAGTATATTCTTTTTTCAATAGACAGAGTATACTCCTTAACACTTTGCAGACACTAACTGGAAATGAAGTATGGACTGAAAGATGATCCTTTCATGTACGATAATACTAATCAGCATGACCAGAATTTTTTTAATTCAGGTCGCCAATTTGTAGATATTAAATAGCAAAAATAGCCGAATTTTCGTACAAAACAAAAATCCCAAGCATATTAGCATATTAGCTTTTGTATATAAAAATCAGTTCTATTACAAAGTATAAAATAAAAAAGAGTCCCACTTAAGACTGAATTCTTAAAATAGTCTCTAAGATGTTTCAACTCGATTTTATACCCTAGATGGGGATCATAGGTTATACTAAGTTTTCCATTCCGTTTGAAACACACATAAATAACGCTAGTAGAGCAAAATTGGTTGGACATCCACACATAATATTAAAAGTTATTTTAATTTTTTCATACCCGTTTGTCCGTCTGTCTGTCCGTCCTGATGATAATTCAAGAACACGTTAACTTATGAAATTTTGTACTACGGCTTTGAAAAAAAAAGTAAATTTCAGTTTGAAAATATGACGAATCGGGTAACTCCTTTGTGCGGTTGCCATACAAAAATTTCATTTTTCACTATATATTTGGACACTGCCGCAGAGAGCTCCTATTTTGTACACAATTTTTTGGCAACATTCTTGGTGTTGGTATATAAAAATTTTGGTTTTTTACGTATGCTCTGAAAATATGAAATCCTATAAAATTGGGCATAATCATTTTTACTGTCCGACAAACCGTTCTAGAAATATATGCGAAATTACATACGGACATTTATATGGGGTATCATAAGAATTGATCTTCGACCAATTCTAGCTTTTATACTTGTTTTTTTTTTGTTCTTGTTGTAATGTTAAACAATCGATCGTTTAGAAAAGTTGCTTGATTTTTTTTCAGAGACAATTCAAAAACATATTTAAAAAGAACCTAGAAATACGAATGGGGCGACAAAATGAAGATTTATCATAATGTGCAAGTTCGGCTGCAGGGATTATTCTTGTCAAAGAAAAAAATGTGGATAACAAATTCTCAACATCATTCCTGCCACCATCTATCTTCTTACCCACAAGTTTTCGTGAGGCAGAGGCAGCATACTGATCCGTCTAAACAGGGTCAAAGCAGTAAATACTACGAAACTAATCACTAAAAAAAAACAAAAAAGGAAAATACGAAACTGGCTATAATACTCATATATAATGTATGTGCTTATCCCAGTGTGCCAAATTCGGAGCTTCGGAATGGTAAAAACAAAATCGAAAAGTGTGCGAAAGAGCCAGTGCGAAAAATAAATCCCTACTTTTCAGGATTTTTACACGTTTCGGAATGATATTCACAAAACTATTAAAATTTAAAATGAATCTTGAAAGAAGTGTGAATTCGGATTGTTCTCTGATTTCTTTCAGAATTTTGAGAACAATTCCGAAACATTTCTTAAGTTTGAATTGCACTTTGTCATTTTGTGTTCAGAGTTAGTTGAAAGTATATGACGATTTTCTGAAGAGTGGAAAAGGTGAGTAGAGTGTAGTTGAATTATTATTTATAAATATTTCAGGGCTTTAGTTAATTGCGTTAATAAGTTTGTGATACAGAGCATGTCAAGACAGCTGAAATATTGGTGAATGAAACAAGCTGTTCAAGATCTATATGAGTCGTACTTGATCAGTCTCAAATGAATCCAGCACCTCAAGGTCAATATCTTTCTGTCCTATTTGCTTTTCAAAAGTTACGGAGAGAAGTGTTCTATTTGAAGGAGAAAATGTAAGCTTTGAAAAAGCGCAAAAACACACTTCAACTAAAGTAATATGGTAATATCTTTCCTTCGTTGCCTCCAATTTCAAAAGAAGACTTCATAAGTCAATAAGATGAAAATAGAAGTGGATGCTGCCGAAGCATTGGTATGCATGGAATTTTTCTTAACAATGAAAAATGTTTTATTATTATAATTTTGCAGAAAGTACTTTTTTCAACTTTTGGAGCGTCACCATTCACCAAGAAAACGTTCAAGTCCATATGATGACGAACGAAGTTGTTAAGCTGAATGGGACTGGGGCAAAATATTAAAATATCAAATTTTTCGATTATCTCCGTTTTCAAAGATATTTGAAAATAGCATTTAAATGTTGGCAAACATTTAATATAATTATTTTAAAACGGCTCTTACCTTATATCCATCAGGAAGCATGGAAGACAGAGAAAAATGCCTGATTATAGTGTAAAAGGTAGATTAAATAAAAGTTGTAAAAAGCTTTTAGAATTATCGACAATACCAGAATGAGATGATTACTTTTTTTTATTAGTTAACCAAAAACAAGAGCATCCATCCAATAAAAATGTACAAAATATAAATATTTACCGTTTTAATCATTATAATATATTTATTTTCCCAACTTGCAAAACCCAAATCTGAAAAAAAATTTTACGTCCTTATTACTTCCCAAACATATCCAATTTGAAAATAATACTGCTTATTTAAAACATTTTCACAACATTTTTGAGTTTTTACCAGTTCGAAACACTTTGATATATATTTCTGCGAATTCGGTATGAAATGCTTGCAAAGGGAAAAGTTTAATAATCCGAAATTTTTTTACAATTTATTATTAGTTTTTCTTTAGAAATGTTTAGAAAAATTCCGAATTTTACACAGAGTATAAATTCCCAATACGTGAAATTTAACTTTGATACGGTTGATAAAAGAACTGGAATACTGAGCTGATAACCTTAACTCCTGTCCCCAAAATTATTATTTATATTTAAAACAAGAGAAAAAGTTATAATTGGTAGAAGTTGAATAATATAATACCAAAGAACATATACCTTAACTGTTGTTCTTTGGTACAACCCTAGATGAAAATAAAAGCCAAATAAAATGAGAAACCAAAGTTTTATATTGCAACACCAAGAACGGGTTGCCACATTAAGTTCATTTTTGAAATTATACACAATATTTTAATGATAACACCGAATACAAAATTTCAGGACTCTACATCGACGCGTTCCCAGGTAGTGCCCAGATATATGTATAGTGAAGAAGTAAATTTTTGTCAGGCAATCCTATGAAAAGAACCGACGGACGGACAGACGGACATACAAAAATCAAAATAACTTTTAATATTATGCGTGGGTGTCGAATTCATTTCGCTCTACCAGCATAATATACATATATAATATACCGTATGATTTCATCATCTAGGCCCTAGATTCTAGGGTATAGAAATAATTTAATTATATGCTTTTATTTTAAATGCACTGAAGAAGATAAAATACGTTTTTATGGCAATCCAGCTTTCGCCAAGCACAGTTATGAAACAGCATTGTTTAAAGTTATGATTAATATCTTGGAGGCTCTCGACAGTGATCAATTATCCATGTTAGTACTACTTGACTGTAGTAAGGCTTTTTATTCCATTAGGAACAAATTTTGTTTTTATCTTCTCTGTCTATAGCTGAAGTTGCCTGTTTTTAGAACGGATTCCGTCTTAAGTTTGTTTTTTTAGTTTATTTTTATTTATTTATTTAGTTTTTTAATAAAAAAACAAAGTATGCTAGGATTCGAACGCAGTGCAGACAGATTCCAGGGGCTGGTTTCTGATAAAATTAAAATGACAAATGACAATGACAAAATAACTTCGAAGGAAGGACAATGTCACTATGCGATAATTTGGAATTCTGATTGTTGGGTGACATGACCTGTATCTTAAATTATAGCAGTGACAATTTGACAATTGCGCAGTGATTGAATATGTTCCGAACAACAAAGTAATGGAGCACATTTAATTGCGAATGCGTATCCAAAGGAGGAGACAGTATGTAAAATAGTTACTGAAATGTTATAACGAGTAACTTGTGCTTTTGCGGTTTGCTACTAAAACTGATTTTTTTTTCAATAATATAATAAATACAAATATTTATTATTTTTATACTTAACATCTTTGATATTACTTGTTGCTATGACAATATACATATATTACCCCGTTCACATTAAGCGGACTGGAGTGGATTAGCGTACTTCGGAGTGAGATAATTCGGCATGTGAACACCATCCGGACTGGAATTACCTACACCGGCGTTAATTCGGTAGTGGAGTGGAATTAAACACATGTCAACACTTGAGTGGATCGAAGTGGATTTACGTTTGGATATTTTTCTGTATACTTTCATTTTTCGCTTCGAACACCTTTGTGCTTTCATACAATATTTTAGAAATTGTAAAATTATACTTCTTTCCATGATCCGTCTTTCAATATCTACAAAATAACTTCAAATGGGAGGTGACTTTAGATTAAGAACTGTCAATAGAAAGATGTCTCTCTTGTCGATTTAATCCAGTCCATCGCATGTGAACACTTGGTACTATCCGAATTAGGACTATTCCAGTCCAGTCCAGTCCGCTTCATGTGAAGCAAGGACTAAGTGACTTCGGTTGCAAAAATTGTCATGAAAATATGTCATTTGTCATGTCACCCAGTTTTTTAGGAATCGGCATTTCGAAAATAATTCATATTTTAACGCTAAATTTCACTTTTTATGGATGAAGTCATGGTGTAAGAATCGCATTTTCGGAAAAAAGTCCCAAAGTCATCGTCATTTGTAATTTTTTTCTGATCAGAATCCAGCCCCAGGCTTTTTATACATTTTTTAAATATTTTTTTTCATTAGAAAAAAAAGCATGCTGGGATTTGAACGCCATAGAGTCAGATTTTGGGCTTTTTGTAAGTTTATGATCTCTGTTCCGTGTTCAAAGGTGCTTTAGTTCATCTATATGCAGACGATGTACAAATTTGTCTGAGTAGACCTGTTCGATTACTGGAGGATAGCCTCGATTGATTAAATTATGATCTTCGACGTATTAATGAATACTCATAAGATAATGAGCTATGTATGAATTCGACCAAGTCTAATTGCTTACCGGTTCACAAGGGCAGAGTTGAAAAATCAGTTATATTACTGGATAACTACATTCTTGGATATGTATGTAGATTCTGACAAAAACCTCGGAGTTAAACTTAACAGTAAGTTTAATTGCCGTGACTATATTTCGACCTTGATGGCTAAAATATATGGTGGCCTTCGGCAACTATGGATTACTTCTGCCTGTCTGTCAATTGATCTGCGTAGAAAACTTGCTCATGCACTTTTAATTCCGCACTTTATTTATGGTAATCTAATTCATAGTAATCTCGATTCTGGGTGTTGTTAGACAAAACTAACTGTAGCATTCAATGATGTGATACGTTGCATTAATAAGCTACCACGTTAAGGTCATGCATAAATTAATTAATGAGAAAACGGCATCCTGTCTTTATGACAAGTTACGCTTCCTTCAATGAACCAGAAGTCTTCAGGTATACTTTTCGTTAAGGTGAGAGATCTTCTTTTGCTCAAAATATTCGTAATACTCACTTCCTAATAATGTTCTGGCGGGGTCTTCAATAGAATTATTAGTGGTTGTGTTTAGAGTTTCGATTGTGCATGTGAATGGTGTACTATAATGTTAAGTAAAGGTTATTTTAATTTTTATATTTTTTTTATCTTATTTTTATCTTACTTAGTTTAATATGCATACATAATAGCTGTGTTCTTTTGGCGCCGTGCAGTGCAGTCCCTACAGAATACAGGAGATTACAAGGAAGTAGAAATTCTTTGAAAGTATAGAGAACCGAATTGTCATGTCTCGAATCCTTGAAAAATATTAAAATGGAACCTGATAAATTTGCCACGAAGCTTGGCATGATTAGCGTTTTGTAAGAGATAAAGTCAAGTCACCTTGATTATTCTCTTCTCTATATTTTAAAGACCTTTTCTATGTACTTCTTTGCACCCTACAAATCAGTTCAATTCGCAATCTTCTGTGTTGTGTTCTGCATTGCACTGCACACGGAACTAAAGGAACACAACTACATATAATAGTATAAGGTACTGCGGCAAATAAGTCCCACCTTATTTGAAAATGCAATAAATCAAGTATTTGATGACATAGAGCTATAAAAAGAAGTTTTTCGTGAAGTGATTATTTCAAAAAATAAAATCTTTTTCGTGCGCCTTATTCAACTACGAAAGAACCTAAGACAACACTTAACTTATGAAAAAACTAATCAACGGATTGTTAAAATTTCTTAAACTACAATTCGCTTATTTTAAATAATTTTCAATAAAAATAAGTAATGCGCCTTTTAAACCACCAGCCTTTGGGAAAACAAACTTACTGACGCTGATATTATAGAAATTTTAAATGGAAAAAACAATTTTAATGTTTTGTTTTTATATACAACAATAGCTTGGAGATATAGTTCCTTTTTGGTGAATAGATTTAATGGTTAACCAATTAATACTTTTTTAATCAGTAATAAGTACAAAACTATTACTAATTAAAATGTACATACCTACGTTGCTAATCCCGACAGATGGCCTTGTCGCAGTTTATTTATTTATTTATATAATTTCTGCATATATTCTATTATTTACTTTTAATTTATTTTTATTTTTTTTTTTCTTTCTTATATTGTTATTTTTTATCCTTTTTTTAGTTTTATTTTCAATATGTACCAGAATTAATTGAATTTAGAATGAGAAATAAGAAATTATGTTAGCTAGACATGAGGTACTTACTTATTTATTTACTTCGTGGTTAATTGTTTGCGTCTTTAATCAAGTTACAATTATTGATTATTGTATGAAAAGTTCACAACAAGTAATGATAATTGAATTAATATTCTATCACCTAAATCTCAGGTAAAGAATTACTCACCCGTCATTACGTCCAACAGGATTTTCATATAAACCTGTAGCAAAAAAATTAATTGTTTCCAAAACTTTAAAGTGACGATACCATTGTCGAGTAATGTAGATTATCGTAAGGTTATGTCATTTCAATCTCTTTAAAAGCAAGGGATTCTGAAATTCTTTATGAATACAGCCTCAGAGATAGCAAACGGATACAAGTCGACCCTCATATTCCGCAGAACTATCCTCTGTGCACGGCTTATATTGTATAATTATTTTATATTTTCACAAAGTTGTAGATTATTTATGTAATAAATATGTACTTACTTTACAGCATTTTTATCTAGAATTCCGGTATTAGAAACAAAACAATTTCTGTGACGATCACGATAAGAGGTTTAAGCGTACCTACCTCAGCGAAGAGATCTTATAGTATTAAGAAATATTTGACAGCAATTCATTTGTTAGAATACCAAATCTCTTTTAAAAAAATCTCCACAGATTTTAACAGATCAGCGGACATCTCTTAACTTTTTACGCAGAATACCAATTTCTGCTAACGGGCTTTGACAGCCCAGTTTAGAGCTCTTCTCAGAATCAGGGGGTTATATTCCTTAGTTTTAAGATCATCCAGGGATACGAAATCATCTGATTCAGAGACACATTGTTCTCTTCGAAAGAATATATAATCCCTTGGACGGTAGGAGATTTGATTATGACAAGATCTTACAAAATTAATGAAATAAACACAATTTTGGACGAAAATAAACACTGAAATCATCAAATCCATTATCTATCTTTCAAACTAAACAAGTTACTTAGAAACAGTAATTAATTAGAATTTTAAAACCAACCGGCGGCACTAAAGAAGTAGGCATTGTATATAAAATATGTGTGCATGAACCACTGACATGTTTAATATGGACTGACTACGCTAATAGAAATGCATTGCAAAAAGTGGGCTTACCTCTACATTGCTGACTCTTTCGGTTTAAGAGCCAAGTACCAACTGAGGAGAACTGCAAACTACAAATAAATAAGTTGGTCCGTCGAAATAAATGTTTTTAAATTAATTATTTAGGGTTATGACTGACTGTTTTACCAAAGGCAATATATTCATAAGATGTGCAGCAGAAGTTCGAAACGTTTTATTATAATCGCTTTTCGAACTGCGCGCTCATTTTTTCAACTTCCCGCAAATGATTTTTTCAATGTTGGCACCGGCGTAAGAACTTTTTTGACATAACCAATCGAGCCCACATGAAATAGAACGTTAAGCAGTCTATATTATATATGTCAGTGGCATGAACATAATCAAAATGCCGCGTGTGCGTAAGGTTCGGCCATATTGGGCCATGCCTGTCAGATTTCAATGCGGCAGCTTGGTACTTTTCCGTGAAAATTTTTCTTTGGAACCTGACCCACAGGCGTAGTAAGATATACGAAAAAGGAAAATTGCCCAGTGAACTTGGATTTTTATGTTTTGCAGATTACCACCGAATATAAATATTTATTGTTTTCATCAGATTCAGTCCAAACATAATTCCCAATGAGTTTGTTCAATGAGAACATGTATGTTATGTATATATATTTATAACTACGCGAATATCTAATAGATTTCGCCTTGTCTTATACTTTCACTTAAATAATATCTAAAATTTCCCGCCATTAATTAGCATGGCGGCTCCATATATCGAATAATGTTCTCGACTTCACTGGTGTACCCCTCACAACTAAAAGTGGTTACGCTCTATGACGGGTTATTTCAACTTCGCTTTGTTTCCTGTTTGAAGCATATCATTTGCTACTTTCAAGATGGCGGCGCGAGCTACCGGACGCCCCCTCGTTGGTGGTTTGTGTCGACTTAATGTATGCGTGCATAAAGTATGAAGCTGCTGTCGAGTGCGAATTTTTAAATGTGAACGTTACTATCCTCTGGGCCTTATTTACCGCAGGTACCTTATTTATGTTTTTTTATGATTTTATTATTACCGGGTAAAGCCTAGTTCGCTGATCGAGCGAAAATGTCACTTGCATTGTGGCCATACAATTCTACACGGAATTTTGGAGAAAATGTAAAACATAACTGGAGTGTGAATAGTTGAGAAATTAATTAAGAAGCAAATTTACTGTCAGAAGGTTATAGAAAATTTTGTGTTGGAAATTATAAATAATGAAATCGTAGACGAAATAATAATTGAAGCATCTCTTGTTTTGCATGATTTAGTGAAAAAATCATCTAAAAGCATCATCTAAAGCCGCCAAATTTTGTTTCACTTGATGCAAAACCTAACCTCTTTCTATTTACGGAGTTTAACTCTCAACTAACTATTTATTAAATTCAATTTCGGATCTATACAAAAAATAATTTGCGTTGTTGCACGGTCAAGGAAATACTGACTTTTTTAAATTTACTGCTTAGTGTTAAAACTTACTTATTCGAGAGATAATAAACGGAAGTGTATCTAAAGTCTTAAATACAATACAAATGTAAAACAATATTATGTATAATGTGTCTAAGTACTACATCATCTAGAAATTCAATATAACTATAATTAAGTCAAAAATATTTTCAACAACTACCTTTCTCTTTTTTGTTCAATTTCGTTTTCATATACGTAATTGTATCTACTTCAAACATATCCAGATCATATTCTTCTAAGAATTCAATACTTTCTATTTTAAAAATTTTAGTAAATAACACTAAACTGAACTGAACTAATAGACGTAAAATCATAAATTAAATAACACAAATTGGTTATATGTGCCAAAGCGCCAAACGGTATTAGTAATCAATCTGTTAACCTTTCGGTACGAAATAAAAGTCTGGATATACGTATAAATCGTTGCGGAAAAATGTCTCCACCTCATATTAGCGCCATCTACATTCATGCACCTAAACATTGATTTTAAAAATTTTCACACGGGCTGTTTAAACAAAAAGTAAATATAATTTCAAAGATGGGGCAAAAATTTAGAATTTTTATGTATAATGTGAAAATGATCAGATATTTTACTGTACTAAAAACTTCTTCATAATATAAAATCCTGTAAAATTGGTTATAATTATTCCTTCTGTCCGACGAATTGTTCTAGAAGTAAATGCGAAAAACCACTTCAAAAAGTCAAAATTGCACAGATGGGTGACCCTACGACATTTCATACGGACATTCATCTAAGGCAGGGGTGGCCCAGACGTCGACCGCGGTCTATGGGTCGTTCGCGTAGACGTTTTTGGCAGCCCGCGAGAGTTAAATCAATTGAACAAAAATTACAATAAAGTGCCATTTTCAGGTAATTGTGCCGCCTCACGTGGCGTGAGTAACTTATAACCCACCCCTTGCCAACATGGCGCCAGTTACTTCTTTAGTTATAATTTATTTTTTGTAGTTATATCTTAAAATTAACTTCTTCTTTTGTTTATACAAATTTAACTTAATTTAATTTAACTTTCAAAGTAAATACTTACCCATCGCACTCTATCTCTATCTCTTTCTCTCTCTCTCTCTCTCTCTCTCTATCTATCTCTCTCTCACTCTCTCTCTCTCTATCCCTCTCTCTCTCTCTCTCTCTCTCTCTCTCTCTCTATCTCCCGTACTAATAAAAAACGCGCCCTTGTGCATTCAGTCAGTCTAGTCAGCTAGTATTTAGCTCTGACGATTGTTTTGTTGCGTAGTGGTAATAATATCGATTAAAATGAGCGGGCAAAGTTGTCGAGTGCAGAAAAAGGTTACCATTCTCAGAGAACTTCTTTACGTTCATGTTCAAGGATAAATGCGTTTGTCTTATTTGTAACTCAGGTGTAGTACTACAAAAAAGAAACAAGTAAAAAAGCTGGAATTGGTCTGAGAGCAATTCTTATGATACCCTAGATGAATCCCCTTATGAAATTTCGTATTGTCACCCTTCTGTGCAAGTTTGATTTTTGAAGTGATTTTGCGCAATATTTCTAGAACGGTTTGTCGGCAGAAAAATGATTATCAGCAGTTTTATAGGATTTCGTATTCTGAAGAAGTCTTTAGTACAATAAAAATGTCTTGGACTGATCGTTTACCGTACCAAATTTCAGCTCTGTATGTCGATGCGTTCTCAGGGAGTGTCCAAATATATAGAGAAAAACAAAAATTTTGTATGGCAACCCCCGAAGGAGTTGCCCGATTTGTCCCATTTTCGAAATTAGTTTACTTTTTTTTAAAGTCCGTGCACACAATTTCAGCTTTCTACGTGAACGCGTTCTCGAGTTATCGTGCGCACAGGCGGACGGATAGACGAACAGAACATTATGCATGGGTGTCTAATCCATTTTACTCTACTATCATTATTTCTGTGCGTTACAAATTGAATAACAAACTTAGTATACCCTATAGATTTCATCTAGGGTATAAAAATAGAAGAAAGTGAATTAAAAACTGCCTTATGTGCACAGCAATTGTTTTTTACGAAGCCAGGCACAAAATCACAAACAGCGACATTGGTATCGTAAATATAAGAAGGAAATTGTTCTGTAAATCAACGGCATTTCAATCCAGGTTTTCTATCAAAACATAAAACATTACTTTTAATTTTCATTTTGAAACCTTTATAATAAAAAATTATTTTTGTATGCAATTATATTCTTGAAATATTTTTTTTGGTTTAGCTTGGCGGTCTGGACTATTTCTTTCAATTCATATGAATAATTATTGGATACATACTAAAATATATAAATATTTTTTTTTAATTCCTTATATGCTTTATATATGTAGATTTGGCATTCTTGATATAATCTGCAATGACCTGTCCGATTTTTTTTCAATAGCAGTTTGTAGTCTGGGTAATAATTCAAGTATCTTTTGTTGGGAGAAGCCATTCGTGCTTAGAGTCGAGGTAATATAGATCGGGCTCCATGATCCATGTAAAGAATGATCTTCACACAATCAAGAACTTGTCTAATCCGCCATAGAGAAGTAATTTAAGTTGATGATGTATAAGATCATTACATTCTCATTTACCCCACAGCTCGTGATGTCACAATTCCACCAAAATGGATATTGGGCCATGACACTAACTCGTTATACATAAATGTAAAAAAATAATTTTTATAGAATATGTTTTAGGATAATAGTGCACTTATGAAATCCAACGACCGTGCAAAATCCAGGTGGACGCATTTATTTTAGGTCTTCTGTCTTCTACGAGCTACGTTGTATTCGTAAATATATTTTTAGAATTTTTGGATTTGCCCACTAAAAGAAATCATTCCAACCTACCGGGTCTATTTGCACTCTCCACAGACAGAACAATAAATTCAGACATTGTTGAGAGCATTTATAAGTTATCTTACTCAAGAAACATAGATCCATTTACAAAAAAAAATTAAAAATATTTTCCTCCATAATAATATAAGACGGGCACAATCCTCCTTACCACTTTCTTAGTACACAAAAATAAATTCAGTATGCTGAACTTAAATTTCCTACGTTGCCTTCTAACTTAGAAAATGGTGAAAGTTAATTAAGAAGGAAACATGCTTTTAGCTTTTCTGTGGCCGAATCGATTATTAGCTTTGTTTAAAAGTGAATCTACCTTTCATTAAGACCTCGAAATCCTCAATGATTATCATTCAGGTTAATCAACTCTGCTGGAAAATTTGTTCAAATGAAATTTTCATTGCGATTTATCTTTCATTTCCTCCTATTTTGCGGCAGCAGTGACACGAAATAAATTGCGTAAACCTTTTTACTCAAATTGTCTCGACCTTTATAGTGTTGTAGATAATAATTATATCTCAATTTATGCACGTGATAGCCGAGAGCTATGTCGCTGTTGGATCACGCTATTCATGGGTAGGTGAATTACGTAGAAAATTCCAACATGTTTGTGTGTAATAAAACTTACCTTTTAAGGGGTTTGTTTTTAAATTTCTAGAGAAAGGCTTTTCAGTTGGGTTCATTTTTTCGTCCTTTTTTTCTTTTATTACTTAAATTGTGCAGTGATTTAATAGCCAAATTCTGACTGGCTCGTCATGGAAA
Source organism: Dioctria linearis (assembly GCA_963930735.1). NCBI lineage: Eukaryota > Metazoa > Arthropoda > Insecta > Diptera > Asilidae > Dioctria > Dioctria linearis. The sequence goes on along the minus strand of OZ005741.1, from coordinate 51,760,001 downwards.
CTCCATATTTGAGCACGAGTACAAAAATTCAAATATGCCCCGAAATTTTTTCTGAATGATTACATTTATTCACCTTTTCATTTTGAAAATAGTTTAACACATACATACATAGAGCAAATTCCAACAATATTTATTTTACCTCCTCTAATGAGATGAGCAATATTTTCACGCCTTATTATCAGACAACATTTTTTGATATTCAGTAGAGCATTAAAAATGTTCTCATAAGGTATGCTTGGTACTAAAAAATTATCATATATTAGACACGGGTTATACAAATTCCTTTGTAGACCCTAGACGACATGACAACAAATCTAAAATGTTAATCTTTTAAGCAGAGTTCCATCTACTTCAGGCGTGTCCATCCCGTGGGCCCTGAGATGAAAATCTTTCTCAATTAATTCTCTAAAACATTTCTTACAACATTGCCGTGGATGTAGTTACAGTTCTCGACATAATAAATGTACGAAATGAAAATGTAAACGAAGTGGTTAAGGGTTATATTTTATAATGCGAGTAAAACTAAGTGATTATTAGTAGAATTTATAACGACAGACGGGTTTGGTTATTTTTTCAAAGATGTAACTATTTTTATTCGATTATTATTAAAGCTTGCTTTTCAATTTTACCTATTTTTATACCATGAAATCTAAAGGATATACTTAGTTTGTAATTCCGTTTGTAACACCTAGAAATGATGATGGTAGAGCAAAATGGATTAGACACCCACCCCTGCTAAAACTAAAAGTTATTATTATCCGTCCGTCCGTGTGTCCATCCTCAAGATGACTCGAAAGCGAATGTACCTAGAGAGCCGAAACTTTGCATATGGCCTTTAAAAGAAAGTCAAATTATGCTCCAAAATGGAATAAATCGGATAACTCCATCGTAGGGTTGGCATACAAAAATTTCATTTTTCATTATATATTTGGACACTACCGTAGAGAACTGAGATTTTATACATAGTGTTTTCATAGTAATAGTAAATATAATTTCAAAAATGATCTAAATCAGGAAACGCCTTCTTGGTGTTGCCATATAAAAATTTTAGCATTTTACGTATACTGTGAAAACCGATAAGTCCTATGTTGTTTTAATGTACTGAAAAGCTCTTCAGAATATGAAAGCCTATCAAAATTGGTTATAATAATTTTTTTCTGTCCGACGAACCGTTCTGGGAATGTATGCGAAAAACCACTTCTAAAATCAAACTTGCACAAATGGGTGACCATAAGAAATGACATGCGAGCAGTCATCTATACTCTATAGGGTATCATACGAATTGATCTTAAACCCATTCTACAGGGTTTTCCAATAAGAGGTGTTATTTTGATATTCAAAGAAAAATGCCATTTTTTTAGATAAATGATCGGATCTTTATTTCATTATAAAGAGGAAGGTATGCCGTTAATAATGGAAAATAACGTCAGCCAAATGACCACCACGACCACGCCTACAGGACCATATCCTTTTCATGAAATTTTCCATAACCAAATCGCAAAGTGGCTGCCCTATGTCCTCGATAGCCTCACGAATTCCATATTTGAGGTCTTGAATCGACGCTAGGCTGTTGGCGTAGACCTTCTCTTTCACGTGGCCCCAAAGGAGGAAGTCACAAGGTGTTAAGTCACAAGATCTCGGTGGCCAATTGTGATCACCTCTTCGAGAGATAACACGGTCCGGAAACTTTTCCCGTAAAAGATCAATGGTTTCGTTGGTTGTATGGCACGTAGCACCGTCTTGTTGAAAGTAAACGTTGTCCAGATCAATACCATCCAATTCCGGCCATAAAAAATCATTAATCATCTGTCGATAGCGCAATCCATTCACCGTAACTGTTGCTCCAGCCTCATTTTCGAAAAAGTAAGGTCCAATGACCCCGCGGGACAATAAACCGCACCAAACAGTCACACGTTGAGGATAGAGAGGCTTTTCAACAATAACTCTTGGGTTTTCCGAGCCCCAGATGCGACAATTTTGCTTGTTGACGAAGCCATCGAGATGGAAATGGGCCTCATCACTCAAGATGAGTTTTCGATGGAATTCTGGATCATTTTCATGCATTTCAAGGACCCAATCAGCAAAGACTCGACGTTTTTGATGATCGGCCGGCTTGAGTTCTTGTGTTAACTGAATTTTATAAGCCTTAAGACCCAAATCTTTATGCAAAATACGGTGTAATGACGTTTGTGAAATGCCAATTCTCGGCTGTTCTTGAGCGACGTGCACGGGTTTTATTCTTCACATCACTAACTTGTCCCGACAGCTCGAATTTTTCTACCAATTTCTGTATTGCGGTCCGACAAGGTGCTTCACGACGACCCAAAAATGTTCGAGTTTTACGAACCGTCTCTGCCAGATTTTCACCATTTTTATAGTGAATTTTAATAATTTCCAATGCGTTGTTGAATCGTGTATCGTTTTCTTTATTAATGGCGTAGTTTCTACTTGCCAAATGGCAAAAAATGACAGCTCCAAAAGTGGCATCTACCGAAATAGCGGGCTAATTAAAATAACACCTCTTAGTGGAAGGCCCTTTAGCTTTTTTACTTCTTTTTTTTTCAATTCTAGCATGGCTTCCATAGTGTTTCAAATGAAATCCAAAATAAAGAAAAAAAGAAAAATTATAGAAGAAGGAAGATTGTTCAATGAAGAGTGGTGACTATTTTTTCGTCGAGAAAAATAATGAGGCAATCTGGCTAATTTGTAGGGAATTTGTGCCGGTTTTCAAGAACTACAATTTGAAAAGGCATTACACACAAAACCATGCTGCGAAATATAATGCGTATCAAGGAATGTAAAACTAGCTGAACTGAAAAAAGCTTATCATATCAAAAAAGTTTTTTTTTTAAATAACAACTCAAATTGATTCTATGGTAAAAGCTATTTATGTGATCGCAAATCTAATAGAGAAAAAAAAACCAAAACTATATAATAATGGTGAGTATGGAAAATGCAGCAGATATAATTCGCCTCAATAAGCAAGCGGATTTTTCTAAAATCAGTTTGTCTCACCAGACTATAAACAGGCGAATAGATGAAATAGGAAAATCTATTGAAAAATTTTTGGAGATTAGAGCTGCTAATTTTAAATTTTATGCATTGGCAATAAATTAAAGTACTAATGCTACTAATACAGCTCAATTGGAAATTTTTATTAGAGGTATTGATGCAGAATATAATATCACTGAAAAAATGCGTTTTTTAGTGCAATTAAAAGATAATAACTAAAGCAAGAGATTTTTTTGATAGTACTCACCTGGACGAATCAAAAATTGTATGGCAGGAGGGGCCATATCAACCGTTTAGGAGTTACAGGATGATTAAGTAAAAAAGGTAGTTTTTCACAAAGCACCCTTCATCTTAAAAACCACAAGGCATACGGTCACAGTTAGCTCGTTGTATGCAGAACCTTATGGCATTTCCAACGACTGGTCAACCAGGCCCATACCCCTCTCGTATCAAGAATTATGGTTGTTTAAACTAAAAATTCGGATTTTCTTACCTTTTTTTTATTAATTTAACCTCTATTATTTTTGCAAAAAGATCGTTAACATAACTTTTTTGTATAAAAACTGTAAACTGTAGACTCTCCTCTTTAAGTTGACCTATTACACCCTATGTGTTAACGTGTTAACTGTATCCGTTAAACTTCAGGTAGCACATTAGCACATTCTGTGAAATAGGTCACATTAAAGAGGAGAATCTACAGTTTACAGTTTTTATAAAAAAAAGTTACATATGTTAACGATCTTTTTGCAAAAATAATAGAGGTTAAATTAAAAAAAAAAAAAAGTAAGAAAACCCGAAATTGTTAGTTTAGACAACCATAATTCTTGATGGGAGGGGGTATAGAGCTGGTTGAGCACTCGTTGGAAGTTCTGCATACAATGAGTTCTTAACTGTGACCGTACGCCTTGTCGTTTTTAAGATAAAGGGTGCTTTGCGAAAAACTAGTTTTTTTCTTAATCACCCTGTAACTCATAAACGGATGATATGTCCCCCCCCCCCCCTGCAATACAATTTTTTATTCGTCCAGGTAAGTACTATCACCTCCTGCTCTATTGGGAAACACCCTGTATTTTGTGCGTCTTCTTTCAGTGTGGCAGAGGGAAGCTAAAGCGTTGGACACCCCTGATCTACATGGAGTTTTTTAAAAATAAAAAAGAAAATGTCTGCAGATTAGTTTTCAGTTGTTTTTCGTCTTCATCTTTATGTATAGTATGTAATCGAATGAACAAACAACTTGAAATTCATTTTATAAAGCCGGTCACATGATAAATCTAATGTATATCAATGAAAGTTTCATGCGAATATTCTAAAAAATTTCGTTCAATAACCATCCAAATATGTGTTTCCTGCAGTCATAGTTTTGTGTTACCAACTTTTTATATTTAGGTACATGTCCTCCTATTTTATATAAATACGAAATATACGAACAATTTGTCACATTAGTCGTATTTCGAAGGGCAAAGTTTAAAGAAATTAGCAGAGAAAGTGAGACAGGAGAGCAAATTAGTGAAATAAGTATATACACTTACATTTTTCTCAAATTAGTGGATACCATGATTTTAAAGTAAAAAACTAACCGGCCAAGTGCGAGTTAGACTCGCGCACGTAGGGTTCCGTACCATCGTACAAACTTTAACACTATGTACTTTTCATTTATTTTTTCAAATTAGAGTAGGCGTCATGTGAAAAAATAATGCCGTCATTTGAAAAAACACAGTCTTTGAAAATTTCAACTGTCTACCTATTACGGTTCATGAGATACATCCTGGTGACGGACTGACGGGCAGCGAAGTATTAGTACCTTTGGGTATGGAACCCTAAAAACATTAAATAAATGATTAACGTGCCAATTGCGATACCTCCAAGTTGGTGTGGAAACTCGTATATTTTTAATATTAATTTTTATATCTTTTGTTTTCCATGGGTGTTATACATTTAATCTTTTATAAGATTTTTTTTTTTTTTTATTATTAAATACATCATTTTTTGACCCAACAGGAGGAGGAGTTCCTATCTTATATCAACACTTATTTTGATATTTTGGGCATCCAGAAGTTTATATTTTAATTTTACCAGGATTTGAAATAATCTCCTTATTATTAGTCAAGAATGTGGTAAAAAGGAAACATTTGGATCTTTGGGAATAATTTATGCTACATATATTAACTATTGTTAAAGCGTACAATTTATAAATTATAAAGCTAATAACATAATATTGCAATAATTAGTTTCCTTTTATATGTGACTATTTCTCTTTTGTAAATATTTTTCTTATTTTGAGGCAGCACTAATCGCTTGCAACATAAAAATCATATTTTATTCTGGCCTTACCTTTTGCGGGCGGTCATTAGTCTATATATTGAAGTCTGTGTTTAAAACCTACATACCTGCATGCAGGGAAGAATACATGAAGTCGGGATCAATATCTGTAAAGAGATATAAAACTTAGAGGATAAAAGTTGAGTTGGATACAGTTGTTGAAAACTGTTTAAATAAGTACAATAAGCGATAAAGGACATTATGTTGAGATAATTCATCAAGAGTTTGGAATGCTCCTAACTAACTGCAAAACATGTTGTTGCATGAGGAGTATGAAATTTTATCGGAAAATTTTTCTTCTTGGGTTCTCGACCGGAAACCCCCAGGCCCACCACCAGATGAGATCGAGATGGCTGACCGAGCAAATGTAGCTTACTGAAACGCGCCGGTAGTGCAAACGAATTAGTGAAGTGATCCTGAAAGCTGAGTGTTTGTTCTCTCCTTTGTGCTACGATTTTCATACCAGCGAGGCATACAGGCAGTGATGGGACTTTGCTACTATAGTAGCAAATGTGCTACCTTTTAAGCATGTTTGCTACCTTTCTACTTTAAATCTAAATTTGCTACTTTTTCGCTTTTCCCATTAAAATATTTTTTTGTTGCTAAATGCTAATGCTAAAAATCACTACTTGAATCATCAATAATGATCATCTTCTTGTTCCTCTTGCCGTTTTCACAATTCGCACAAATGAAAAAAAAGTACTGAAGTTGCGTTTACATGAATTTTTTCAAGTAAATCGAACAAAATTTTGTGATTTACTTGACTTGAAGTCAATGCGCATTTACGTGATATTTTCAAGAACTTTTATTTTTAAATGCAAGATAAAAAAAACAACCGCCTCGTCCGTGGTTTGAAACCGAGACCTTCCACTTGTCGGGCGACTGTTTTTACTCTGAGCTAATGAGACAGATGTTTTTCCCTCCTGCAGTCCTGCATTTCATAACTTGTAACTAGCCTACTAAGCCACGATTTGCGTTTTTTGTTGAGATTATATTTATTCCTACAACAAAAAGGATTAGCAAGCAAGAATCTCAGTATCTCACATCAGTAATGAGAGGTTAAGCTACGGGAGTTCGAGCACGATTAGAGAAATTGAATAAACACTTATTTTATCTTTAATTTACTTGCCACTCCCTTCACTTATATCCTGCGACTGCTACGAAAAAAATTCCTCGGAAAGTTGAAAATTTCCTTTTTTGCATATAACCTATAATCATTTTGCCCACAGTATTAAGACGCAATGTGAGTTGGCAGAATTTCAAGATAGTTTTAATTTAAATTTAAATAAGATTAAACGGTATACGCTGGTTGGAGCTAGAGCAAGTCATTATAAGAATCTTGGCGCAGTGGTCAACTTACTTCGTTACTTCACTCTCTTTACTTTTGAAAGTCCTAATAATTTTGATGCAAATTCAATACCTGATTGTCTGAATAGTTCGGAGATAAAATTGTACTTCTTTTTTTTGTGTTATTTTTCGGTGAGATTAATAATCTCAATAATTCCAGTCTGAAAAAATTTTAATACACAACTAAGACCTTTAATTGAAAATAACTTCAAAAATATTTTAACAAATTGTATAAAGCTAGAACACACATTCAGTTGACTGCGCAAATTTAATGAAGGTTCATTTCATCTTGAAAAATCAAGAATGTTTTTGGAATTAAATTTGCGCAGTTTCAATCTTCAAATGCATGTGAAAATATTAGTAATATCCAAGATAATCTATTGTCATTTTACATAGAATTGTGCAAACAAATTAAAAAATGTTTCAATCTTAATGATCACAAATTGGGACTATTAGAATATTTGGATCCAAGAGAGATTAGAACAGGCGAAATGACTTCAATACTTCCTTTAGTTGAAACCATTCCTTTTGATGATGAAATTGATATTGAAAAACATAATTCAGAGTGGAGGCTCCTCATAATCTTTGAAAAGTTAGACCAACTTGTTGATTGTAACGATATTGCTAAAACTTGACTAATTTTATCAAAACAGAAAAATCTTTTTGAACAACCAATTTTCGAGAATTCTTACAACTACATAATTAATTTACTTGTCCTTCCCCACAGGACGGCTGCTGCTTTTCAAATTTTAATAACTTAAAAAATAAAAAACGTAATAGGCTAAATATTGAAACAGCTATTTTAAGAAAATGTTGTTAAATATGGTTCAGCTAAGTAGTGAACAAAAAGCTGTGGCAATCGCGTTGTGGTGGGAAAATGTTTCTATGCGTGTAACAGGTCGTAGGTTAGGATGTTCCGATTCCACTATTGTGCGGATAAATAAAAAATTCGAAGAGACTGGCAGCGTATATCGTCGTGAAGGATAAGGAAGGCCGCAAAAGACTACCATTCGTCAAGATCAGTTTTTATTTCGTAGATCTTTGGCGGATCATTTCAAAACATCTCCGGATTTAAGACAAGAGCTAATAAGTGCGCATAACGTCGATATTTCCTACTCATTTATCCAACGAAGACTAATTCAAGAAAGAATAAATGGTCGCCGATCGGTGAAAAAGCCCCTTTTAACAGCTCGAGTGAAACAGTTACGTCTCCAGTGGGCACGCGAACACCGTTCATGGACAGAGGATATGTGGAATATAATAATTTATTCAGACGAATCCAAATTCAACCTCCACTCTTCTGATGGTAGGCTGTACGAGCGGAGAAGGAAAGGAGAGCGACTTCTGCCTAGATGTGTACAAGAAGTACCACCTCGGGATTGCGGAGTTTTATTTTGGGCATGTTTTTGTTCACGCTGTAAAGTTGTCACAAAAGGTTATTTCCATAATAAATAACCAAATTAAAAACAGTCGCGATGAACCTTGAAATGTAAATATCCAGTAAATCAAATATATTCTTTAAAATTCGAGTGCTGCGTTTTTTTTTGCACACCAGTGTATATTATATAAAATACACAAAACATAACATTATATAAAATATTTAAGTAATACGCAAATTTATAAAAAATAACTTCTTAAAGGACAAAAAAAAAATCAAATTTTTAAAGATATTTTCAAGAAGTCGTTGTGTCTCGAAAACAGTTCTGTAGTGTATAACGCAATTTATCACTTTTTAAGACAAATCTAAATGCTCTCTCAGGATACGAATATTATTTTTGTGATAATTCATTTTAGTTTACATTGTAAGAAACACAATTATAATAAAATAAAACATAACATTCTATAATTAGATACATTTTATTTTATCCGTACTCTGGAGTCTGTTTGCTACTTTTTTGGCGATTATGCTACCCTTTATTCTCAAATATGCTTGCATATTTGGTAGGTAAGTCCCATCACTGCATACAGGGGGTGTGAAGAGTTGCCAGATGGATCGTAATATTTCCCCAAATCGAGCTCATAAATTCCCCAAAAATGCATTTTTTTTGTTTAAATTTCCCCAATTACTTAAATTAAATTTCAATACCAAATGCCAGATCTCAAACATATTTCCATTAGAACATAAATTAAATTATATATTTCTTTATCTTTATATTACTCTTCCGGTCTGTTTGCAATAAATATGATATTAAAAAATTGTCATATGGACCCATAACAATTATTAACCTTTGTTCAAATACCCATCTCTAATTTCCGAAAACGCTTGTAGAACATCTCTGTCTTCTTCATCGGGTTTGTTGCTGTACATCGCCTAGACATACCATCACAATAATTTTGCTCCCCAGCAGTTCCATAGGTACATGAATACCGAAGTAAAATGTGGGCGTGTTCATACAAGTTACAGTTTTTGATAGAAATAAAAACTGTATCATCAATTCACAGCACGTAATGATAATTAAATTATTAAATTATCGACTCAAATAGGGTAAAACACCCAGTGATGAGCCCCCTTAAGACAAGTTTTGAATTTGCGAACTTAACAAGAAGAATATTTATAAGAAATTAGATTAGATTAGTCTTGATTTAGGAAAAATAAAAAACAATGTTAATATTTGTTAAGAAATATTTAAAAAAAATTAAAATTTGAAAAAAGTAACATTTGCCAAAGATGAGCCCCCTTTGATCAGTAATGAGCCACCTTTAGCCAGTGATAAGCCCCTTACTAAATTCAAATAAATCACTTTTCTTTTAAATAAATTTTGTATTTTATTAAAAAACAGAATACATTATACAAAAATAAAATAAAATATTCTTCACAAAAATAAATTCTGAATAAACATGTATGTAACAGCTACTTGTTTTCTTAAAAAATTAGGTGTTATCTAACGAAACTTTGATTTTATTTTTACTTTTACTTTACTTCTCTTATTTTGTTTTGTTTTACTTTTATTTTCAAGTCCTTGCTTCTTCCGTTCTTCTTTTCTTTTGGCTAATAGTACAGCCTCCTCCTCTTTTATTTTTTTATTTTCAATCCGTTTTTTCAATCTTTCCTCTTTCAGTTTTTGAGCTTCTATTTTCTTTGCAAGCTTAAGCTCTTCTTCCCTCTGAAATGGAGTCGAGGAAACTATAAACGAGCTTCTTTCCGTGTACCTTGTGCCGGTCCTAACTGGTGTTTTCGGTGTCAACAGAAATTCATCTATGTCCACATTTAACTCATCGACCATTGTTATTGGCTTTGTTGTTGTTATTGTCTTTGATGAAATGTCAAATTCATTTTTCATTTTTCATTAGTTAAAAATATAATGTTAATAAACGTAATGATTACCTGGTCTATAATTTCTTGAACATCTGGATCGTCAGATTGCGGAGGTAGACTTTGGCAATTTGGAGCAATATTTTCTACTTGCTCGACTACTTCATTGCTTGGAGTTAAAACCTGGAAGATAATATCTTAAAACAGTTTACCAAAAGAGAGATATTTAACCTTGTAATTTTTTTGCGTGAACTCTTGAAATAAGCGAAAAAGCAGTACATCCGAATTGTGATTACATGTGTCCTGATTGAAGTTTTTAAACTCTTCAATTTTTTTCGTCCCAACTATTTGAGCAAATTTTTCAAAATTAATTGATTTCTCAGCGCTAGTATCTTCAATAGTGATACTTCTCTCTGTATTTGAATTTTTACCAAGACACTTTGTGTAGTCAATGGCATCGGCATTAAACGGATAAAGACCACAAGCACGGAATCCATTAATTATTGTGGCTTTGTTAATGCACTTGTCTACAACTATGTTTAATATTGCAGGAAAATCAACCCTTGTTAATTTTTTCTCAAGGTTATGACGCCTCCAATTTTGCACTGCTCTCTGCCAACCGGTCTTGATTGGCTTAAAGATAGCAACGTCAGCCGGTTGCAAAATACGTGTTGAGTTCGGATAATATAATTTTAAGGTCCTCACACAATTTGGATAGCTTATATGTCATATGGGTGTTATGCTCATCAACAAAGAGTATAACAGGGAGTTGAGTTCCATTTCTAAGCAGACTTGGATAAAATGTTTCCTCTATATATCTGCAGAAAAGCTCTGCGGTCATCCAACCGTTATCAGACTTATCAACTTTTATACCCTCTGGAACCGCTGCTAAAATATCGTTAGGCATTCTTTTGTATGGGTACACTATTAAAGGAGGAGTTATGCGACCTTCTGCAGAGAATGAGAACATTACCGTAAGATTTTCTTTTGCCTGCCCTCTATCGATCTCGTAAACATTTTTGGCGCCTTTAAGGAAACAAACATCCCCAATATATTTTAATTTAAATAAATAATCTAAATAGAAGTTTTATATCACCTTTTGGCGCAATCACCTTTCCGCTACTCGGACAAAACAAAAAGTTGGTTTTGTCGCCGTTGTAAACCCGATCTGGATTGCTCAATATTTCGAAATAATTTTTACTTCTGAGATAACCCTCTATTCTGCTAAACCGTCCTCGAATATCTTTCTCAGCTACCTTTGAGCTTGCGTCTGTAATCGCCTCTGGTGTTCGGATAGCTAAATTGGGATGCCTTTTTAGAAAGCCTTTGTACCACTTTTCCCCTGGATTATTATCCTTGAAAGGGTTCTGCCTAGGAGCTGAGTCTAAGTATTCTTTCACTACACCTTGTATATCTTGCTTTCTTCTTGGAAAGCCCTTAGCGTAATTACTTATGATCCATACAACAAGTTTTTCCTCTTCATCTGAGGATAGAACGGGTTGGGGACCTAGACTTGCCTTTTTGGCCCTATTATGAAGGCGATTTTGCAAGGTAGGACGTGGAATTTCATACTTTCTTGATGCCGCATGAATCGAAAGTCCGCTTTTTTTTATCATGCAAAGCAAGCAATAAATCGTCCTCAGTATATTTCTTATTTTGTTTTGTTTTACCCATTATTATTTTTGTCTTCGTGCTAAGTGCGACAATTAAATTCAAAGTCTTTATTGTTTTTAATTTTTAAGAAAAATTACAATTCAATTAAATTTCAGTTAAAAATTTTTGTGGGGATCATATCTGGCAGAACAAAAATAAATAAATAAAGTACCAGTCGTGAGCCGGTGGGCTCTTATTTGAAAAATCGTGAAAGTTCATGTCCAGTGATGAGCCCCCCCCAATTTGTTCTTTATATTTTAGTAAAAAACCATAAAATATATGTTAAAAACAACTAATGAACGCATAAAAAGTATAAATAATACCAACCGAAGAATTACACAATACAAACTTTAATAAACACACTTCAAAAATTACCACTTCCTTAGCATAATCATAAGAACTGACACGATTTCTAGAACACGTCCGTTCATGTCAATATGCACGCTAATAATATAGAGTTGAGTCATTGGAGTGTACTTACCCAATATGCAAAACATTATAAGAAAATCATATGACTGAGAAATACTGGGAAATACCTTTATGAGCTTAGTTATTTTAACACGTGTATGCAGGGGGCTCATCACTGGTTGGGGGCTCACCATTGGGTACTTTACCCTAACTAGTAAAGAACGGAACAGCCGCATGATCAGAAATTTCACAATTTCAAAACTATATTCTTGCAGTAGTATTGGTATGCGTCTTGTGCTGCAGTTCGAAACTTGGCATTCCGGAGTTTTTCGTCCCCCCGAATGCCTCTCATCATTTAAAAGTGCAGCGTGTACGCCTGCGTAATCTGCAGCTCAAAGTTAAAGATTAATAAATAATAAAATCCCCAAACTTTCACTTTGCTAAATATTTTTCCTCATATAATGCTGTACCTAAGGTGTCCAATGCCAAATCACAGCCATAAGGTCAATACATCAACATACTGTACTGTTGTATCATAAATTTGACCCTGAAAACTTAAAAACATTTTCATTTAAAATTTCAATTTAAATTCAAAATGCATTCCCACGTTATAACAAAATTGAGTTTAGCATAAATTGCATTTTGTTATCAGACACACATTCCACTCACACGATATATACAGTGTCTTCTTCCTTTTTTCGGTATGTACACTGCACATATGTACGTACGGTACTTAATTCTTTAAATTTAATTGCATGTGCATACATACATACAAATATTACAAATTATTCGCGCCATTTTAAAATTAATATTTCAAGACGGGCACGGGCGCACAGGTGCATATCAGATTTCATTTTCTTCTGAATGCATATGAATGGCTACCAAAACTTTTCGTGAGAAAGCAATAAGATAATAAAAAATCTTTAAAGTAATCGTGGATACCTGGGGCCATCAAGCCCAAAACCTAGGAGGAGTTTGTTTGAAATCCGTCGAGAGATAAGAAATAGAAAAGTCTCGGATTAGAAAATAAATCTAAAAGATTTTTCTTTTTGTTGGGAAAGATTGCAAAAACCGAAGTGGTAAACTTATTGGCTACAAGTGCGGATAAAAGAATTGTAAATCTATTGAAATATTCTATAAATAAAATAAATCTAAAAGATTTTTTTTAAAAATGGGAAAATTACGTGTTTGAGTGTTTAATAATCCCCGCTGCTCTCTTCATACATGTATGTATTCAGAAAAAACAGTTCCAAGCGCAGGTATATTACAATTCATTCCTACAAAGAAATTATAATTTTCTCAAAAAAATGTGGAACGCTTCACGATTTTGCGTGTCATCCTTGCGCAGGGGCCATGCTAATCTTCTCTGTATCGTTCCAATTTTAGTATATGTTCTGCCGAAGCAAGAACAACGGAAGTAGTTATTGAAATGTTTTATATTAGCATTTCCTGAAATTACTTTTATGAATTATTTTCGAATAAAAATATTCCATACAATAATTATACGAAAGCACATCTCGACTTAAAAATGGTTATTACTCTTGATAAATAGGTTTGTACGCTAAATAATGTTCATGTCATATAAAAGTGTCCAGAATCATTGACAGTTTAGAAAAGAGATGTCGGTACTTGCATATAATGTGTTGGAAACTTTTATTTAATGGTACAAATAAATTTTTTCTAGCATATTGTTAAAAGACAATTAAAAAAAATTATCCAGTTACTAAAAATGTTTACAACTAAAAATAACAAACAAACAATAGTAGCGACATCTCCCTGCTAAGACGTAAATGATTCTGGGCACTTCTATAAATAAATGGTGCACGTGATTTATTCACCATATCATATAGCTGAACCATAGAATTTTGATTAATAATCCAAAAGATGTCGCCACTGTAAATATTCATTATCTTTTATTGTTGCTGAATTTTAAAAAACAACAATAATAGTTAATTAAAATTTGAATAATTTTGTAGTAGAAGATATATATGTATGTTATTTATTAATTAAGGCCACCTGCCGAAGTACAAAATCTCTTCTTTCTCTGGGCTGGTAAAATAAAAACTTTGAGTCGCACAATCATTGGTATCAATGTTCTTCAAAGGAAAGTAAAGATTTTAAATTTTAAAGAAAGACAGCCAATGGATGGCAGGTAGTTCCGGTTATTTAAAATGAATTTCATTTATTCTTGGTGCTATCGCGGCATAATAAAATTCTTCGAAGTATTTTTTATGTCCTTTCATAACTATTGAAATGGGTCAATGAAACTTTTAATTAGCATAATATGGTGAAAACAATTTCGATATTATTATAATTATAATTTGATACAATTCTTCTCTATTTAAAATATTCGGGGTAATCATTATTTCAATGTTTCTGAGAAGTTTTAAATAAAAAATTTAAAAATGGAAAAGATTTTGATGAATTTGTATGCCCTGATTCAAAGTTTGAACCAAACAATACTTTCTCACCTAAGAATCAACCAACAATGCTTTTACGAAGTTTTTTTTTTTACTTACTCTGATTAAGATTAAAAATATTTAACAATTAACGCCTTGACTCATATCTAAGTATGTTATCTCCCCAGATATTAAATTCTATAGCATACAAAGCGAATAAATGCTCCTTGCACTGACTCAAGCCTATTGATACGGCTTTAATAATAAGGAAATCAAATTACACATGCATACCTACTCTAAAACAGGTGTATCAAAACTAGTAAATAAACGTTTAAGTGTGCTTATGTCCCAAAATTCTTTAGAATTTCTTTTAATAAAATTAACTCAAAGGCTTTATGTCGAGCATATTCAATAATATGTCTGACAAATGCTAATTTGCTATCAACATGATGAAGGGAGTACTACTTGAAACTGGAGTACTAATTTGGTATATGATGAATAATAAATGTTTTTGCTTAATATGCAATGCCTCTTTAGTTGTTTCTAAAACGGGTATCGTGAAATACGTTACTTATCTCTGCATAGGAAACAAACAAATAACCCACTAAATAGTGAATTGAGAAAAAAATAACTTAGGAATTTAAAGGCGCAAATAAGAACTCAGCAAAATATTTTTAAAGGGCTCTTGTTTAAATCACGATCAGTGACCATCAAATTATAGCAAAAAATTGCAAATCATTTTTGGGCGGGAATTTATATAGAGACATTTTTAGAAATATCAGATTCAATTATCAATGATTTTAAGAACAAGAGTGGAATTATCAGTGGCATTACAGATCTTTAATTTTCCCGAAATACTATGATGAGGCGGATTGAGAAAACAAGTTAAATTTATGAGCACAGTTCTTGTTTTATTTTTCTTCAATTTGCTGATTATACATGACACAGCACAAATGCTTATTTTTATTTCTAGAGAAAGAAGAAATTTATGGATATGGTTAATTTGAAGGAACGACTAGAAGTTTAGACATTTTCAACTTTTTCTATAAGATTATCTTGCTGATTTTAAGTTGCCACCTTTTAATTAGTTTCAACGACAACAGATTCACAAGAGCAATGATAAGCTATGTAAATCGATTTATAGCGCTATGTTAAAATCATGTCAGATTTTCAAGTTTTTAAGTTATCACTACATAATTAATCACCGAGTGTTAGCCAGCAAAAAATTAAATACTACAAAAAAAAAATAATGTAAGTAGCGTTTTAAATTGTAAACACTATTCGCGGCAGCTGTCTCAAGAGGCATTTATTCCAATTACAACTTGTTGAAGAACAGCCGGAATTATTACTAGTATTACAACATATTGATGTGAGCTGGCAAATTTTTTGAGATTACTACCACAGATAACTGATAATATTTAAAACTGGTTTTGTTAAAGCACAAGATAAAAAATTTATGAATTTAAATGATATTACTTGGTTGAGGCGTTTAGCATTTTTAAAGGATTTCACATAAAAATTGAGTGATTTGAATTTAGAAATGCAAGAACACAATAAAGATAATCGGCAGAATTATAGTGCATAGAAAACAAAATTTATAATACCAATAGGTTATAACTAACAAAAAACAATTTAGAGCACTTCCCAAATATATCAAATCACTTAAAAAAGCACAGTCTTTGTAATTATAACATTTAAAAATACGTTTTTGAAATCAAAATGTTATTTGAAGTCTTTTACGTGAGATTTCCTGATTTTAAAATGGTTCAAAAATGTGAAATATGTGTCTTTTTCCTTTAAAAGTATTTAAATGTAAAGCTTATTCCTGTCAAAGTATCTGAAATATTTAGGGCCGTATTCACCAAGCCACGCAAATTTAATTTTAATTTATTGAGGGACCGCAATTAAATTTTTGTAGCTACTCACCAACCTTAATAAAACAAATAATTTCGGACATTTCGGACTATCAGCTGCAAGATTTCCGAATTTGGCAAGTGACAGTTCTCGTGAGAGTTCATGTAATATAATTATTATATAAAAAATTAAAAGAAGTTTTTATGTATTATTAAAAATAATTTATGATATATGTACAATTCGTTTTAATTAAAAATAGCCCATATGAAGCAATTCACACATTAAAAATGAAGGGATACATTTGAGGTTGCTGTAGGTTGTCAAATTGAATTTCGATTGGTGGAATTTTCCTGTCTCTTAAAAGATTGTTTAAAACAGCTGTCGCAACAATTACTATTATCGCTGTTGTGGGCGCTACTCGCATTTCTAAAAAAGAAAAATCAAATCAAAACCGAATCATATATGATTTCCACTGACATGTATGTATATAAATGGACTGGTCGTTGAACCAAAAATCCGTAGCAGTAATTAAGATTAAATTAATTTGTATTTACTTTTTAATGCGCTTGAAACTAAAAACCGTGGTTCTATTCACTGATATCGTAATATATCTAGACAGTTAAATTCTTGCTTCTCCAAACTTTTAACTGCGCTATTAAAAATATGACATTTGACTGCATGATACTTCAATCAGCTGATAGAGAAATTAAATTTATTTAAGAGAGGGTAAGGCCTCACTAAAATTAAATTCAAATTAAATTTTCATTAAATCGACTCGGTTAGTGTGCTTGGTAAGTAGCTTCAATTGAATTTTTTTTAATTTTGTTTGGTGAATATGGCCCTTAACCTCAACAAAAACATATTAGAAAATGAAATTATAGTGGAAATTGTTTAACGCAAAATCATGCGGGGACCAGCAGAAGGTTATCGTGGTATCCGAATTTCTTAGTAAGCGTTGTCTTGTATGCATACGCAAAAAATTTTATATTATTAAAAAATTTCGGTATAGGCATTATAGCAGCATTATTATAAGCGATATTTCAGTTTTCGTGTTAAGTGGACTCGTATAACATAGATTTGAAATTGCAATACAGAGACCTTGTGGATAATTTTTTTAAATATTTTAATCTTGCAAATATTACTCAATATAGCGAATATATCTACTCTTGCTTCGGAGCTACATACTTATGTGAACCTGTTTTTTCTTTAAATTTAACTGATACTCATACTGAAGATTCAAATTATAAACACCTGGTTAAATAAATGCAGACACAGACTTTCATTAATGATAAGTTAAAAGAATTTTATCAGTATTTTTCATCACATAATTTTAAATTAGTAAAAAATATTTAAACTCCTTGTTATTACTTGTTAGTGCACAAGAAACATATTTGAATTATTAAATCTCCCGTAAGTAGATCGCGAGACATTTTCAGAAAAAAGTCGATCATACGCATGATAAAGTTGGCCACCCCTACCCTAGATGAATGCGACCATACGGTCACTTCTCTGTGCAAGTATATGATTTTTGAAGTGGTTTTTCGCATATATATTTCTAAAACGGTTCGTCTGATAGTAAAAATGGCTATAACCAATTTTAGGATTTCACATTCTGAAGAACCTTGTCAATCTTGATCGATTATTATATCATTAGGTAGTCAGAAAAATCAAGGTAAGCAGAGGTACTCTAAAATTCTTAATTTTTCTTGAGGAACGGAAGTTTTGGCATCATAAAAAATGATTGAATGAGTACGTTTAGACCGCAGCTATTTAGGACTAGTTTTACGCAAGTCAAATTACGTAGTACTAATCCTGCTGCTGTTTAGTCCGCTCGTATTAAAGCTTTGACAGTTGTCAAAATTGTCAGATCTGCCTGCTATTTCAGGAGAAAAATGAAAAATAACATATTGAGTTTGTTTGTACACCGCATGCACAAGAAAATGAAGCATAGAAGAGAATTTAAAATCAGAATGAGGTAATACTGCTATTTATATTACTAAATACCAAAGATAAAACATGCAAATTTTCAGGCTAATGGCTAAACATTATAAGATAATCTGCGACAATTATTTATTAATTATGTATAAAGGCGTCACTATTTACAAACAGCCTCGCATTACCTTATGTGACGATATGTCTCCATTTAATACTAATTTTTGTAGGTCAATACCGCATCAGAAACCGAATTAAAGTAGGACTAGTTTTTCGTAATACGGCATGTTTAGACCACTTAATATTAGTACTACGTAAGTCGAACTACGTAAAACTAGTCCTAAATGGCACGGTCTAAACGGGCTCAATAATGATGAGTGAGTACTGGAATAGCTTTCTAAGATTGCCGACAACGAATATATTATAATTTGCTAAGTAGAGGAGCAAAATAGTTAATATCTTGATGTCAGAAAACATAATCCATTGTTTCGATTTAAGGCTGTTTTACAATGGACGCAAAGGAACGCAACTGAACGGTGTGAAATGTCAATCAAATTTACGCAGTAAAACGAGCGTCAAGGTTAACTGCTTACAATGGACGCATGATTAATTGAAAGTGACAGTGACGTTTGACCCAAAATTTTTAAACAAATATGGATAAAATCAAAAAAACCTTTTTTCATTCCATTTCCTCTCTGCTTATTACACACTTACCGCAGCATAGTTTCACTTGACGAAACAAAATAATCAATCCCAAAGCTAATTTGAGGTTATGTTTATCCGTTCAGTTGCGTTAATTTCAGATTTTATTAAACTTGCTGCGTACGACTGTGTTTTGGTCCGTCAACTGTGCGCAACGCAATTTGAAAAGCATACAAAGAAAACCGGTTTGACATTTCTCTCCGTTCAGTTGCGTTCCATTGCGTCCATTGTAATTTAGCTTTATTATAAATTTAGTCTAATCCAACTACATGGCTGAAATTCTTGGCCTAATTCTAATATGAATCATTCCTACATACCTTTAAGATTCATTTCAATACTTGCACATTAACACTGTATGCATAGAGATTTTTCTGGCAGTCAATAACGAATGCATGTTTGTATTTTATAGAATAATATGAAAGAAATCTGTATTTTTCAGAATGCTTATTGTTGTTATTATATAGGTAGGTCCTCCTATTTTATATAAATACGAAATATTCCTGAAATTTGATACGTTAGTTCGCGATATCAACGTCGTATTTCGAAGGGCAAAGTATAATGAAATTAGCAGAGAAAGTGATACAGCAGTGCAAATTACTGAAATTATACATTTAAATTTTTCTCAAAACTGTGCATAGATACAATGATTTTAAAGTGAAAAAAAAAAATTAACGCGCCAATTGCGTTAGCTAGACTAGGTATTTCCCTTTGGTAAATATTTTTCTTACTTTGCGGGAGCACTAATTAATAAAAAGCATATTTTATACTGGCTTCAGTCTGCGGACTGTCATCAGATTATATATTGAAGGCTGTTTGCATACCTACATGCACAGAGGAATACACGAAGTCACCCCTTTACAGGGAAACTTTATTGAAATGGGGTCAATGTCTGTAAAGAGGTATAAAACTTACAGGATAAAATTTGAGTTGGATGCAGTTGTTGAAAACTGTTCAAATAAGTATAATTTAGCGATAAAGGACATGATGTTGAAATAATTAATCAAAAATGTGGAATGCTTCCAACTAACTGCAAAGCATGTAACTATTGAGTTTGAATATAGGCAGAAAAAACACTGACACGTATCTACTCCATTTCATTACTACAAAATTATAATTTTCTCAAAAAAATGTGGAACGCTTCACGATTTTGCGTGTCATCCTTGCGCAGGGGCCATGCTAATCTTCTCTGTATCGTTCCAATTTTAGTATATGTTCTGCCGAAGCAAGAACAACGGATTTAGTTATTGAAATGTTTTATATTGCCATTTTTAAAATTACTTTTATGAATTATTTTTGAATAAAAATATTCCATACAATTATACGAAAGCACATCTCGATCTAATGGTTATTACTCTTGATAAATAGGTTTGTACGCTAAATAATGTTCATGTCATACAAAAGTGTCCAGCATCATTGACAGCTTAGAAAAGAGATGTCGGTACTTGCTTATAATGTGTTGGAAACTTTTATTTAATGGAACAAATAAATTTAAACACAATTAAAACACAATTAAAAATATTTATCCAGTTACTAAAAATTGTTTTATTAAAAGTTTTACAACTAAAAATAACAAACAAACAATAGTAGCGACATCTCCCTGCTAAGACGTAAATGATTCTGGGCACTTCTATAAATAAATGGTGCACGTGATTTATTCACCATATCATATATCTGAACCATAGAATTTTGATTAATAATCCAAAAGATGTCGCCACTGTAAATATTCATTTTCTTTTATTGTTGCTGAATTTTATAAAACAACAGTAATAATTAATTAAAATTTGAATAATTTTGTAGTAGAAGATATATATGTATGCTATTTATTAATTAGGGCCACCTGCCGAAGTACAAAATCTCTTCTTTCTCTGGACTGGTAAAATAAAAACTTTGAATCGCACAATCATTGACGTCAATGTTATTCAAAGGAAAGTAAAGATTTTAAATTTTAAGGTTAAAGCGTTCTAATTTGTTAGCTAAAAGGATTGGATGGATTCTCCAAATTCAAGTAAAAGTACCTACATACATGAAAGGGAAATGAACTTATAACTAACAACAGAAAACTATTCCCATCGTGAGAAGTAATTTTAATTTAATCAAACCATAACGTGATTATAATTAAAGAGAGACAGCCAATCCAAGATATGATGGATGGCAGGTAATTCCACTTATTTAAAATGAATTTCATTTATTCTTGGTGTTATCGCGCATCGCATAATCAAAATTTTTCGAAGTATTTTTTATACCAACCCTACCAACGTCCTTTCATAACCATTGAAATGGGTCAATGAAACTTTTAATTAGCATAATACGATGAAAACAATTTCGATATTATTATAATTTTAATTTGATACAATTCTTCTCTATTTAAAATATTCGGGGTAATCATTATTTCAATGATGCTTTAAATAATAATTTTCTGAGTTTTAAATAAAAAATATAAAAATGGAAAATAATTTTGATGAATTTGTATGCCCTGATTCAAAGTTTGAACCCAACAATACTTTCTCACCTAAGAATTAATTACCATTTCCATCCTGAATTAACATAGCTTTCACGTTTTTTTTTTAACTTATTCTAATTAAGGTTGATCTAGGCAAAACATAAAATTATTTAAAAAGTTTATAATAGTACCAGTATGACTTTATTGCAAGCAACAGCAACAATCAGACAACCCAGTATATCCCAGTATATCTGTCAAGTATTAAGTGCGGTGTGCAATCGTATTTTGCAAATATTGTGTTTTAAGTGTTTTTAGTTATTTTCTGGTACTCTTTTAGTGGCTTTAGTTTGTCTAGTTTGTTTATTGTATATTTTTCTTGGTTGCATTTAATCTATACTTGTGTAAATTAATATTTTTAGTGCTAGTGCGATTCTAACCTCACTTTCTGTGTTAAACGTGATTTTCTAAATTTTTCCCACCGCGTCGGTGATTTGATCATAACTATATTTAAGTATGGATTGCTGTGGTTTATGCCGCGCCGACCTCGATGGCTCTTCCGAGTTTATACCTTGCGACGGTGTCTGCGGTAAAGCGTTCCACACCTCCTGCGTTAAGCTCGAGAAGGCTGCCTTAAATCTGTTAAAAAAGACTCGCAATTTATTGTGGGTCTGCGATTCTTGTGGGCGAGCCCCAGCCCATACTTTTTTTGATACGCTCGCGTTGTACAGGGGTGACCTGGACAACCTTAAGAGCATGGTGGTTGGCCTATCGGACAAGGTTAACCTTAATGCTCAGTTAATTGTGCAAAAAAGGCTTGACTGCACAATTTCAACTGTCGTTGACTGCCCTCAAAAATCACAATTTTAGATAGGCTAACTTTTCGGAACTTTCCAGTAGACTTATGTCTATTGATTTCAACACATTACTATCCAGCAGCAGTGTTGACGAAGACGTTTCTAAATTTTACATAATTATTTTCGATTTATTTTCCTCTCACGTTCCTCGCGAGCGACAGCGGTCCTCTAAAACATATCCGCCATGGTTCAATAAAGAACTTAAACATATCAAAAATAAAAAGAATAAATTGTGGAAAAGTTACATGAGGGACAAAGACTTAATAAGTCACAACAATTTCCTCACATCCTATAATGAGTTCAAAGAACTTTCCTCTACACTTTATAATGAGTATATTCAAAACATGCGCGCGAAATTATTTCGTGACCCACGTATCTTTTTTAAGTTTATCAATATGAAGAAAAAAGCAGACAACTACCCCAATACCATGAGGTACAAAAATTCTGCTAGTGATGATTCATCTGAAATTTGCAATATGTTTGCTTCATTTTTTGACAATGCATTTTCTTCGTCAAATTTCCTTCCTCGAAATGACAACTTTAGTCATATGAACGATTCTCATAATGTTTCATTCACTTATCCCTACAATTGCGCAAGAGGATATACTCGATCATATTAACGGCCTTCCAAATGACTTCACAATGGGCCCTGATGGCATCCCTCCAGCTTTCTATAAGTCATGTTGCCATGCCCTTACAGCTCCGCTGAGAATTATTTTCCAAAAATCAATTAATAGTGGTTGTTTTCCTCAGCTATGGAAAAATTCTTTTATCATATCTATCCACAAGAAAGGTAGTAAAAGTGAAATTTCTAACTATAGGCCTATCGCAAAATTGTCTTGTATGCCAAAATTATTAGAATCTATTATTTACTCTCAGCTATCAATTTGCTGCAAGAATTTTCTTTCTTCAAACCAGCATGGGTTTACTTCGGGCAGGTCTACAACCACTAACCTGTTGGAATTTGTCTCGGATGCCATTGGCGGGTTTGCAAAAGGTTATCAGACAGATTGTATTTATACTGACTTTAGTAAAGCGTTCGACAGGTTATCTCACTCCGTGATACTCTTTAAAATGGAAAAGTATGGGTTTCACCCAACATTTATAAAATGGACGGAGTCTTATTTGAATAACAGAACATATCAAATATTATTCCGTCATTCCATCTCTAGAGTCCTGAAAGCTTCGTCCGGAGTACCTCAAGGGAGTCACTTGGGCCCCTTGTTTTTTATTCTATCTATTGACGACATTGTCTCTGTTGTGAGGCACTGCAAAGTATTGATTTATGCTGACGATATTAAACTTTTCGCTCAGATTAAATCTGTTAACGATTGTCAACTGATACAAGATGAACTTCACAAGTTTTACGTTTGGTGCAAAAACAATAATTTGGCTCTCAATATCGACAAATGTGAGGTTATGACTTTCCACAGGAATCAGAAACCGATCACTTATGATTATGTGTTCTCGGATTCCACGATTCGCCGTCGCGAGGGTGCTGTTTGTGACTTGGGTGTCAAATGTGACCATAGATTGAATTTTATCTCTCACATTAACTACATGGTATCTAAGAGTAACTCTATGCTGGGCTTTATCAAACGTTGGTCTCGAGAATTCTCGAATCCCACCATAACATTGCGTTTGTACACTTGTTTTGTGAGACCTCTCCTTGAATACGCTAGCCAGGTCTGGTCTCCATTTTACGGTACACACATCGACCGCATCGAGTCTGTTCAGCGGAACTTCCTGCGCTTCGCTCTTAGGCACCTACCCTGGAATAATTCATTGATTCTTCCCCCTTATGAGGATCGCTTGAAGCTTTTGAATATGCACTCCCTTGAAAAACGTCGCATGGTTGCCGATGTAACTTTTGTGCATCAACTCTTAAACGCGAATATTGATTCTCCCCCACTACTTAGCAAAATCTCTTTCCGTGATAGTGGGCATAATCTGAGAAGGTTACCTCTGTTGCATGTTAACTCCGCAAGATCCAACTTTAGTATGTATGAACCCATCAATCGCATGTGTTTTGTTGTTAATATTAAGGCTGAGCATTTTGATGTTGGCATATCCGAGCATGTTTTAAAAAAACGTCTATTTAATACTTAATTTTCTGTTTCCATGTTGCATTGCATGTCATCTCATTCGGTGTTTGGGTTATGTTTACTTTAACATACTAATACTAATACCGACTAAGTGATGA
The DNA here is from genome assembly GCA_963930735.1 of Dioctria linearis. NCBI lineage: Eukaryota > Metazoa > Arthropoda > Insecta > Diptera > Asilidae > Dioctria > Dioctria linearis. The sequence goes on along the minus strand of OZ005741.1, from coordinate 51,735,625 downwards.
AACGCATGTATTGTTGAGACGTTTATTTATTAAACGTGTCCACGCAGCGAGCTTGTGTTAAGCTGGATCTGATAGTCATATCAAAAAAAAAAAAAAACATTACGATATAAGTGCAATGGCATGTCCAAAAATATTTGCTCACCCACCAATATCGTATTTTATTTCTTAGAAGAGAAATTCGTTATCAAAAAATAATGGTGTAAAAAAACCATATTCTATAAGTATGTATCTAACAAAAATTACATATTTATGGACATACATGCATACAGCTAATGTAATTTTAAACTTTTATGCAAAATTTTAGTGAAATTCATGTTTAGAGGTCACTCAAATCAAAAATACAGTAAAACCTCGTTTATCCAAGCTAATGTGGGGAAGAGGTATCTCGGATAAACGTCAACTCGGATAACACGAAAGAAATGTAAAAATTGAAAATTTTAATCATTTTTTATGTATTTGAAATGGTAGAATAAAATTTAATCACAGTATATAAAAGTGAAAATGTAACGAACGTAGATTAATCTTTGGGGTACAAAGCATGCCTACTACATAACGTGTACTTTGTTCGTCCAACGGCTGCATCCGTTTAACCGAGTTTTTCCGTATTATCTGAGAATACTCGGATAACGGGGAGACTCAGTTGATTGAAGGCCGGATAAACGAGGTTTTACTGTAGTGATTTTCTGCCTGTTTTGGACTTTCAGGAAAACTGTTTCAACATTTTCTGTCATACATTTATAATTTGCCAATATATTTTTTTTTTAATTATTTTTTTTCAATTTAGGGGAACTTATTGCAGTGAAAGCGGTATTTGAAAATTAAATTTTTCAAAGCGAAAACTCGGATCCGGAACTACAATTTTTTAACTTCGCGAAAATTTTATTGTAAAGAAAAGTAGCGCGTGGGTATACTTTTTCTACTACAATGTAATCTACAATCGATTATCTTTCTCGCGACTATAAGTTAAGGGGGTCATGAAGTGTATGAATTTTGTGCCAATGACATCTTCTTTTACAATTATTGGATTGGACACCCACGCATAATATTAAAAGTTATTTAGATTTTCGCATGTCTCCCTGTCTGACTGTCGTTTTGTCTATTCGACTGTCTCTCCGCCCGTTCGTCCGCACGATAGCTTGAGAACGTGTACATTTAAAGTACCTACTAATATTTTGCACACGGGCTTTTTAAAAAACCAGTAAAAAAGCTAAAAGTGGCTAAGACCAATTCTTATGATATGTATGTAATTTCTTAAGGTCACCAATCAGTGCAAGTTTGATTGTTGAAGTGGTTTTTCGCATATATTTCGGTTCGTCGGACAGTAAAAATGATAATAACCAATTTCATAGGATTTCATATTCCGAAGAACTTTTCAGTATCTACAGTACAAATGTCTAGGACTGATCGTTTTCACAATATACGTAAAAAACCTAATTTTTATAAGGCAACACCAAGAAAGGATTGCCCGATTTAACCAATTTTTGAAATCATACCTTTATAAAAAACACTAGGTATGTACTTACAAAGTTTCATCTCTTTACGTTGACGCGTTGTCAAAAAGTGTACAAATATATAGCGAAAAAGGAAATTTTGGTTTGGCCACCCTACGAAGGAGTTACCCGATTTGTACTATTTTCAAATTTAATCCAACTTTTTTTTTAAAGCCCATCTTCAAAAATTCAGCTCTGTAAGTACACGCGTGGTCGAGTTAGTGTGAGGACGGACGGACAGACGGACAGACAAACATGCAAAAACCAAAATAACTTTTAATATCATGCGTGGATGTCCAATTCATTTTGCTCTACCATCATTATTTCTAGGTGTTACAAACGGAATGACAAACTTAGTGTACCCTACGATTTCATCTAGAGTATAAAAAGGTAAATTCAAAGATGGGACTAATCGAACAACTTCGTCTTCGGGTTGCCATATGAACATTTAGTTTTTCCCTATATTTGGGTACTGCCCGGGAACGCGTTGACATAGAGAACTGAAATTTGAACATACTGTTTTCATAGCAGTATTAAATTTACTAAATCGGGAAACTCTTTCTTGGTGTTGTCATACAAAACTTTGGTTTTTCACTACATATTTTCACAATTCTTAAGAACGCGTCGACGTGTAGAGCTCAATTTTTGTAAATGACGTTTTCATAAAAATTTCCAGGACAAGTTCAAAATGGCCTAAATATATTTGGAAAATGCTTAAAAACGCGTCAACCTAGAGAGCTGAAATTTTGTACACAACGTTTTCATAAAAATAGTAGGTAAATAAAAATTCAAAAATAAACTAAATTGGGCTACCCCTTCTTGGTGTTGCCACACAGAACTTTGGATTTTCACTTTATTTAAGTTTTATGTTCATCTAGGATATACTATTATTGGTCTTCGACCAATTGTAACTTTTTCTTTTGTTTTTTATAAAAATCATTTGGTTGCAGTGATAAAGTCTATACTTTTATGAACCGGCACATATTCTTTTTAATTTGTAAAAATGATTTACCTTTCAAAATCGCATTTTGAGAATAGTTCATACAACACATGACACCCTTAAATTATAGTTTCTGGAAAGATAATCGATTGTAGATTGCATTATTGTAGAAAAAAACACTTTTCCTTACAAAAAATTGAAGCGAAGTTAAAAAGTTGGAGTTCCGGGTCCGAATTTTCGTTTTGAAAAATTTATAAAAAATAGAAAAATTTAATTTTCAAATGCCGATTTCACTGCAATAAGTTCATAACTAAGTTCCCCTAAATTTAAAAAAAGAATCAAGAAAAAATATTGGCAAATTACAAATTTATGACAGAAAATGTTGAAACCGTTTTCCTGAAAGTCAAAAACAGTAAAAAAAAACATCAATTTGAGTGACAACAATAACAACAATAATGAATTTCACTAAAATTTTGCACAGAAGTTTAAAATTTAATTAGCTAACAAATTCCGAATGAGCATTTAGACCTTTTAACGCTTTTGTTTTTTGGGCCACACTACTATGAACACATAGTACTTATTTCATATAATAGTTCAAAAACAGTTTGTTTTTGCCGTCAAGCGTAGGCATAGTCAAATATTAAAATGCAATATAAAATGCAATACATTGTTGTAAATACTGTTTTGCAGTTTCAGTAACATTTTTTTTTCTTTGAGTAAGTATCCTAGGTTCTCATACCTTTTATCAGTTATAGGTTCAGCAACCCGAATAATTCGCTTTGAGGTTGAGGAGTTTTTCGAAGACGGTCGTCCTCGATGAAGCATGTAAATTTGAAATTGAAGTAACGTAAATTCATAGGGTAACCCTTTTTGTTTTTTTAAGACGCCTATATAAAAGCCAAGCATTGACGACTGCAACATATATGGTCCAAAGAACAATCCTCATATAGCTACCATTTCATTGACCTGATATTTATCCGATAAAGCTCTATGAGTAGATATATCCATTAAGTCAACTGCTCCCATCGATTCGTTATATTCTTTGAAAACGTCTGGTCGTTACACATCGATGTTATTGTTTTCCTTTTATATTTTATATAGTCTAGATGTACTTACAGGCTCTACACCAACAAAAGAGCTTATAAACTCAGCTTTATTTTCGTACCAGCTCACTAGGCAATTATTATAGTCATCGTTTACTCTGAATTCATATGATTCTCTTCCAAGTTTTTTTTAACTCTTGTTCTGTTTTCATGAAGCAATTTCCCATTCGATTTGATCTTATAGTAGGTACCAACACAAAAGATCCCATGATTTTTCAAAGATATTGCTAATTCAAGTGTGGAAAAGCAGTTATCAAAATATATTCTATAGCATTAGGTAGTCAGAAAAACGATGGTAAACAGAGATACTGTAAGATTGTTAATTTTTCTTGAGGAGTGGCAGTTTTGGCATCATAAACAAAAATAACCGGCCAAGTGCAAGTCGGAAGGTTTCCATACCATCGTACAAAATTTAACACTATGTACTTTTTATTTATTTTTACAAATGAGAGTAGGCGTCATGTGAAAAAATAATGCTGTCATTTGAAAAAAAAATGCCTACTTATGATAATAATAATGAATGAGAATAAAACAAGGAAAAAACGAAGAAAAAATCACGTTTCTTGAATGGGGGTCCCCTTTAATTTTTAATTTTATTTTATTTTTATTATTTGTTGTTATAGCGGCAATAGAAATACACACTCTTGAAAATTTCAACTGTCTACCTGTTACGGTTAATGAGATACAACCTGGTGACGGACGGACGGACAGAGAAGTCTTAGTAATAGGGTTCCCGTTGTTACCCTTTGGGTGCGGAACCCTAAAAATTAATGAATGAATGAACTGGTATAGGGTTCTAAAATTGCCGACGACGAATGCATTATTATTTCCTAAGTCAAGGAGAAAAATAGTTAATATCCTGATGTCAGAATACATAATTCATTGTTTCGGTTTATTATAATTTTAGTCGCTATAGCCAGAATAAAGCCACCACTTTCACATCCCAGGTAGTTCATATTTGCGAGCGATGGCAAGTTTCCTCGAACTATTGATCTGTTTCACCAGCTTATACCGTTCTTCCGCATGGACCATGGATTAGTACAATTTTAAATAGTTCTTGATCAATATTTCTGGAGAAATTATACTCTCAATTTATTCTGATATAACTTTTTCAATTAATCAAGTTTAAATGTGCGCATGTGGCGCCACCTATCTGATCCTAACATAGCTATGAGCCATGCATCGTCTCGAGAATACAAATACATATCTTGTGGAAGTATGGCCTCAATCGGCCTAGTCGTTCAAAAGTTACACGATTACTAACAGACGCATCAACGGTACCCAAGTTTGTCATAGAAATAATGACGGCAGAGCAAAATGCATTGGACACCCAAGCATAATATTAAAAATTATTTTGATTTTTCTATATCCGTCCGTCCTCTCGATAACTCCAGAACGCTTTCATTTAGAGAGCTGAAATCATGCACATGGGCTTTAAAAAAAATAGAGTTTTCATAGAAATAGTAATTATAATTTCAAAAACGGACTGAACCGGGCAAGCCTTCTTAGTAATGCCATACAAAAATTTAGGTTTTTTACGTATATTGTGAAAACGATCAGTTCTAGACGTATTTGAGGAAAAATTACTAGACCAGGAGTTGGGAAAGTTGGTACGTTTCATTAACTCTTGTGGCTGGTTTCAACACACTTCCTAAATTTGATGTTTTTTTCCCAGGTAGGATGCCATAATGGGCCATAGATGGTCTAGGTTGAGCTGAACGTATATTCTTTTTGGATGGCCGCTACTCTAACCTAACCTAACCTAACCTTAGTAATTGTTATACCTAAAAGCTCTTCAAAATCTTATGAAATTGCTTATAATTATTTCTACTGTCCGACGAACAGTTCTAGAAATAAATGCGAGAAACTACTTTAACAATCAAACTTGCAGATACGGGTAAATTAAATACGAGCATTCATCTAGTAGGCTATCGTACGAACTGTTTTTAGACAAATTGTAGCTTTTTTCCTTGTTAAAAATACATTTTCTCTAAAATAATTTCATTTAAGTAGAATAATTAGAAAGAAGAGCTCGATTTATGGTCATTTTGAGCTAAAAAGGAGACCTTCATCTTTGATCATGCTAAGCTAAAAAGGAGCTGTCTTTCTATGATCATTTTCAGAGCTAAAACTGCCAGTTTTGCTCTTTTCGGAGTTTAAAACGAATGGTCCTCTCTAATGACATGCATATGTTTAAAGGAGGTCACATGGAGCTGATAACTTCAAATGCATAGGAAATAGGATAATGGAAAGGAAAAATAATTAAAAAAAAAACAATTCTGTACCTTTTGTTAAAAGAAAACCTAAATTTATTCATTATTTAGTTCAAATTCTAGCCTAATACCTTCACAAACATCTTCCAATGCAGATTCACCAATAGGAGAATCGACGCAGTATTTATAGAAGTGATCTCTTAAATGATGGAAATTTTCTAAGGCGCTATCGTAGTCAGTAACCAATGCACAATGCTCCCTTGACTTTTCATAATCCCTTTCAAGAATTGAACATATTTGTTGGACGAATTGCAAAAAATGCTCCACACTTTTGCCATATTTCAAAATTGTTTCTTCAATAATTCGTTCGAGTTTTTCAATTCGGGTTTCTTCTGATTTAGTAACTGCGAAGAATGCTACTGTGATGCTTACAATGAGAACGAAATTCATTTTATTTGATTTTTTTCTGGAAGAAAAATTAATATTATTAATATTAAGAAATTTAAAATTTTAGGTATATACTAACTTGGAACTAATGTAAAATTCAACTCGTATAATGAGTAATGTAACTATGCGATTGATATTTTCTTCGTACTACAGCCTTTTCTTAAATACTCTTAAGATCCCAGTACTAACGTAATACTGTTGTACAAATAAGCAATATAAAAACAAGTCTACTTTTATATCTTTATTTAACAACACATGCCCAAATATTGAACAGTCGAATTCTACGTAATTTGCTGTTTTGCGCCAGAGACGTATTTTGTGGTAGCAAAATTTTATTTGATCAGCATTTCGTACTTACATATGTTTTCTAGAACCAACAAGAAAACAACAGCTCAGTTATAAGAAAATTTAGTAGAAAATTTTCAAACCACAAAAATAATCTGAAAACTCACAATTGTTGATGCTTTGGATGAAATTGATGCGGTAAACGGTTATAGCCGCAACAGTCATATTGTCATAGGAGTTGAGGATGGTGTATTTGTTAGATCGTTCGTCGAGTGATAAATGACTGAATCATCAATGACGAAATTATAATTCTAACTATACAGTGTTGTTTTCAATTCCAATATCTTGTATACTAATACCCTTGGCCTTAGACTTACATGATTTTTCCTCCTAAAAGAAAATTCATGGCAATTTCAATATATAGGGCAAAAAATGTTAGGAACAAATGCAGCTATAAGAAAGCCTAAGATAAATATTTTATATTCCAAATACCTGACATTCTAATTAAATAACTATGAAAAATCTTAAGCGATTTAAGGACGAGTAAAATTATGAATTTATGATAACTGATTTATTTCACACATTAGCACTCGTTTTAGCTAATCCAATAGGACAATACCGCATGTACCTCCTATAGTCTTTCTGAACCTTACATTTATGAAAAAAGAAAATATTGCTGAATCCCAAACTTCGCGCTCGATGCTTCTAAAGAATCATAAAAATTTTACTTTGAAGAGATTTTTTCTTAGATATGTATGTGGATCTTGTCAGTAGTAACTGAAACTTGTTCTAGCCTCAGGATCGATAGTGAAATCACCGAGACCCAGTACAGCACTGTCCGTGTGACCCCCTCATTATTTGGTTTTTAATTAAAAGAAAAACGCTTCTGTAATATAGGTTTTTACACATATAATTTGAATGTATTAGAAAAGTAAGAAAACCAAACAAGGATTATTACATTATAGCGTAACCTTATATCATAGACAAACTAATAACGTACAAGTCCTGGGCTCCTGCGCTCTCCTACGCTGGCACGTGTTGGCTCGAGCTGATTTGCGGCACGGAGGCTACTTTTTACTAAATATACATTCCAAAGTACCTCGTGAAGATATTATAGCTGGTTCTGCAGCTGTTTTTGAATGAAAGAAGACACGCCCGCTCGAGCCATCAAGACCCACTTCGCCGGAGGGTCGCGCCGCGCCCTTAAAGTTACCGAGTCGAAATAGATCGTACGAGTAAACCAACACAATACACAATATATATATGATCTTTTTTTTACTATATTGAAGCTTTCCCAATTAGTTGCGAATAAATTAAGACTGAATTTTTGTCTTCTTAATTCTAGAATTCTGAATATCAAAACTGCTTACCTTATCATATCGTTCTCACGTTAAATTCAGATAAGCTTTTTCTTATTTTGCCTTTTACTATTTATTTTACAGGTGGGAAATGTGGGAAAATGTGAAAGTAGGTTGGATGGATGGATCAGGCTTGTATTTGGATTTTATTCATGTCTAGGCTTATAATTGAATCTCTATTTCCAGTACTAAGCGAATTAAGGTAAGGAAGGTAACGTAACTTACGCGACAGTGTGGATAAAGTGTCCCCATAGAGACAAAATGTCAATTTTCCTCATTTTTTTTCCATTAGTCCCTCCCTTGCCAGATAAAAATTTAGTTTTTTTTACGGATACTCTGAAAACGATCAGTCCTAGACATTTTTATTGTACTAAAAACTTCTTCAAAATATGAAATCCTATAAAATTGGTTATAATTAGTTTTTCTGTCCGACGAAACGTTCTAGAAATATATGAGAAAAACACTGCAAAAACCAAAATTGCTCAAATGGGTGACCATACGAAATTTCATACGAATATTCATCTTGGGAGTGATAAGAATTGGTCTTAGACCAATTCTAGCTTTTTCACTTTTTTTTTATTTTTTTTTTAGAAATTTACAGAAAATGTTTCAGATAAGTACTTTAATTCTGTGATCTAATTATATTATAATATACATACTATAATGATAAAAAGTACAAAATATTTCAGATAAAATTAGCCCCACGTGAATAGGTGAATGTTGAAAAATAAATATGAAATAGAAATTATTATATGTATAACAAACCAACTTATGTAAATTATTTCGATGAATTCAAAAATTTTGGAAAAATGGAGCAACTATGATTCGAACGTCAATTAAATTTTATTATACCCCAGAATTTAGATGAAGTAATGGACCTATGTCCATTACCAAGTATACCAAGTTTGTCGTTCCATTTGTAACGCATAGAAATAACGCATAATATTAAAAATTATTACATACTATTTTTGCATGTCCGCTCATCCGTCTATCCGTCTGCATGAGAAGATGAGTGCAAATTGTTGACAAATAAAAGTACAATCCAGTCTGTAGGAAGTTATACCTTGCAAGGGATATGCAGCTGGCAATTTTCTTATGGGTCAAAGTATTGAAAGTATAGGAAATCTCTTAAACTACCTATCCAGTAAGACCATTTGGGGTGGCTGTGTTATTACGATGGAGTAATTTTTGTGCAAGAGAAGCCCTTGAAGCCGCTGCTATATACCAGGAATTGAAATTTGACGACAAATGAAGCAGCAAATCTTTTCAGAAAACTTTTGGTTATGGGTTGAATCACTTCTTAAAGTTTTGAAGTCAATTTTTACAGCTACAACCATAAAGCGACATTGTCAGAAGTTCCTAAGATGCTTGAACACATCGCAGAAAACGTAGAGAATATATCCAAAGATAAGAAAAATCGTATCGTCAGTGAAATTGAAATGAGGGGTCAATATGTTGAGAAACCAATTCATTCACTACGCTGCTAATATTGCACAGGAACAAAATTATCAGCTGATAAAATTTCAGCAGGACTAGAGTTTATACACAATTTATACGCTCAATTGAAGAATATGGATGCAAATAAAGTTATGTGTAACTAGCTTAATACCAAGAACAGAATAGTATTTGGGCTGTTGTCGGCCAATTACAGATGGTGAAAAGGCTTCCCAGATGATTGCAAGCATTGCAATACAAATACTTTGTGTTTCGGCATCTTTAGCTGCTAGTGAAAAAAACTGGTCACTATGTAGAGATACACGAACTAACAACTAATCGCAGTAAAGCCACTTAACGTTTATTGTCCGATAGCTGTTAAGCCTAGTACTAAGGTCGGCGTTAAGCTAAATTTTGTATGAAAATTTAGCAAGCTAAAATATATTGGCGAAAATTTATCCGGAATTTTAGCGAGAGCGGTACTAAGGTCGACGCGCTAAATTTGTCTTTGGGTTTTGATTAGAGATGGCACCACCAGTAAGTCTCCAAAAAAGTTAGCTTGAATTTATCCGCCCGGGCCGTTCTTTAGCGCGCAAAAAATAATTTTTGTAAGAGTTCTGCGATTTTTTTGACCGGATATATAGCAAACAGGAATGGCTCAAGGCTCAATTAGGTCCCTCGCATCTCACTTACTTCTATGTATAACGTCCTGCTCTTGACAAATTAAGCTCATGTACACGAATTATACACGATTCAACCAATCCTGTTTGCTATATATTCTAAGAGTTTTGTACGTCTTTGCTGTAAGTACGGATGGATGAATTGGATTTCTTCTCGAGGCCGTATTTTCAATGTCATTGTTATTTTTTTTTTTGTACCTATACATTATGCATATTATTTTAATATTTTTAATATTTCCAATTAATTTTAACAACCTGTTTTTAGAAAAATTATGACGGCGCGTTGTATTTCCGTAAAAAAATTGCAAAACGCTTCTTCTTCTTGTTTTTAATATATCTTTTCTCTGAGTCTCCGCTGTCGTATTTTAGCTGCTAAAGAACGGCCCGATATTGGAGACTCGCTAAAATTTAGTTTAACGCGGACCTTAGTACTAGGCTTAAGCTCAGTTTCAAGATTCGGATGAAGACTCAACACTCAGCAGTTCTGATGAAGATGGACACAAAGCCTGCAGAGAAAGCTCATTAGACGATAAGTCCCCTTTTATGAATTTCATTTTAAAAATATTTTTTATCATTGTTATTATTATTAATTAAAGATCCACTTGTTATGGTCGTAGCATGCTGCATGCAGCAGTATGTTACACTGAAGCTAGCAACAGTATGCACTGTGTGCTACACAAGGTGGCTAGGAAATGTGGTGTTGTTTATAAAATACAAACGAAAAGAAAAAGAAATCACCAGTTCAATATATTCTGAACGGATAATCCAAGTGACTCAGGAAAAAAATCCGCATAGTCACGGATTGCTGGAATAAATTCGGAAACTTCAAGAGGTAAAATTTTCAATTCGCACATCTCATTGAAATTCTTTGAAAGAGAAATGCCATTACATACATAGATACCGGCGTTGATAACGAACGAGGAATTCGCGATCCCGTTTGCAGGGAGCATTGCGCTCTGGTGCGTACATACAATTTAGCGATCGCAAGGTCGAAACCTCAAGAAAAGGTTGTGACCAGAGCTCCGTTTAAAGAACAAGGGGGAACCCACATGAAAAACGTTGCCCGAGGAACCATCTCGTGGCATATTGAGCCCTCGTCCTAGTAGCGTGGAAGTTTGATTAGAAAATCTCGTGCCATAGACAATTACCTTTAAATTAATACTGAGGATGTAACCTCAACTAACTAAAAGGATTACAAGGAAGAACAGGCGACATGGGGTAAGGTTTTATGCTTAGCTCAAGTGGAAATTCTCAACAATATCTTTAAATTTTTATCAGGTCAGTGCCACGGTATGGCCCTCTGTCCGCGATTTCAGATGTAAGCCCAGATACACACCGAATCAGTCTAAAACACGGCATAAAGAGCAGGTTCTGATACGGTACGGTTGAGGACCCAGGTTTCCAGTACAGTTGTACATTTAAGAAGATAAAGAATATTTATGCAAAGAGTAGTACTAGGAATTATATTTAGGCCAAACAATGGATGTGTAGGAATTTGTGTCCAATTATAAAAACTTTTTATGAAACAGTTGGAGACAAGACTCTGGGAGGCCTCCTCGGGATCAACAATCAAGTAAAATTGGTGAGTACCTGTTTGTACACATGCTCTTACATCCATACAAAAATTATATTAAGAAATGTCTCATTTTTTTTTTGACGGTACACTGCAATTGGTTTCAGTTTTTTCTCTTTTTGTGTAATTTTCAGGATCCAAGCATGGATCACTTTAGATTATTTTACCATACAAATATATTTACATACCAATTAACATTAAGATATTTGAACTAAGCTTATTTAGGATAGTTGTGAAGTCCATAGTACTGGTAATGAGAGTCATGTTTACTCACGATAGAGTGTATGGTAGTTTAACAACAGCCATTTTGCGCTGGACATGTTTTCCTTTTAAACATACTTACCTACGTAACGACTAGTTATAGAGCTACATGAGTTAGAAACGGTACTCATTATGTTTAGACATTTTAATTACTTACACATATTTTAAGATTTTTGATTCATGAGTAGTATATGTACTTACCTCATACCTTAGAACTTAAATAAGTGACCCAGTCGAATGACATTTGAATTATACTTTAAAATTGTTGATTCATGAAAAGTATACTTACCCCATACAGGAGAATTTAAATAGGAAAGATGTTAGCTGAGACATATACACAGCAAAATGACATTTGCATTGTAATCGATAAGGATAAATCCGTTTTTTTTTTTTACTTTTGATTCATGAGGATTATACTTACCTCATACCTTAGAGTTTAACTCAGTGAGGTGTTAAGTGAAACGTACACCTCAATGATATATGAGCTAATGACAGGTTTACGTCCAGTACTTTATCACTAAATGAGAATTCCATTTGTTAATGCTTAGTAAGTTGAAGTTCGATATTGGTGATAGCTATGAAGTACCCCAGCTTCTGATAATAAAGCAACATTTTTGTAACGTAATGTTGCCCTAAGAGTTTGCTCTTCTTCTCCCCCATCCTCCTGGAGCCCTCCTATCATGAAGGTTGACTAGGTCCGCTACTATATCTCTTTTCAGGTCTACAAGGGACTCTGAAAATATCTGCCCTGAGAGTCAGTTGGGGTGGTTGGGGCATGCAGGAAGGCAAACCATCTGCACCTTCAATATGGATGTAGGTAAGTGACGTAAGGGCCCCTTCAGGACGGAATGTGTGCCGGCGTTTTTGGTTAAAGGTACGAGAGTTTTTTTGTATATGGCCGGCTTTTTCGTGGAACTTCTCCACACTTTTCGCCAATAGCCGAGGCGAGCTAGCGTGCCGCTCTGCAGTCAACACTGTCCGCCGAGTGATCTGTCAGCTCATGCTGGCAGTCTGGACTTTACGTCCAAGTCAATCACTCAACATACATCCATAACACACTGATAAAAAAAAAATAATTCTATCTTGGAAACTTTCTTTCAAAATGGCAATTTTCCCAGGAAGACTAGCAAAACTCCCAGAAAATTCCGGAATACTTCCACAATATTCCTAGTTTTTCAACTCTAGTTGAGACATCGTTGATTTTATAATAGAGCGAGGCATTGCTGGTTACGTCATCAAGGGCAAATCGAGGCATCGTCGATTTTATATTGGAGCGAGCCATTGCTGGTTACGTCATCAAGGGCAAATCGAAGCATCGTCGGTTTTATATTCGAGAAAAACGTTGCTGATTTTTGTTCTACTCGCCCAGTCTTTGTATGTAATTAGCACAGACTTCAATAATATAGACTGTTAGCTGCAGGCCTTTCCCAGACAAAATTATTGAAGCCAGCATCATATACCTCCATCAGAGGGGCAACACATCCCAAATTAAGTTAAATTAAGTTAAATCTACTGTCATGTTGCAGGATATTACATAATTAGGTCTAAATTTTATATTTTATAAGAAAAGTAATAATCTTAAGCATATTTATCAATTCTCTGTGGTGTATAAAAATCTTTGAAATTTGCATTTATCTTCACGAATTTTTATTTCATGTTATTCCTTTTAAATTTGAGAAACAAATACTGTGAAAAATCTCTATTCTGTGTAGTTTTCTTGAATCAAAGTAAGAACTGCAACAATTTATATGGTGGCGCTATGGGGGAAGTATTTACTGACGATATAAAATAATAAAACAAACTGACTATAAAACTATATTTAATATTGATTGTAAAATTTAAAATCAGACCCAGACAAAATAACACGCTCTGACTTGACTGGCAGATGTGTAATTACAAAATGGATGATTGTTCTCTTTTTCTACATAAGTGAAATTGTTTACAATTACAATCTCGTGGACATACAGTTTTAAAGCTATTAAGACCTACCACTTTTTAAATTTTCTGAATAAGCGAAAAAAAACATTCTTCTGAGTGACGATATTTTCAATCTTGATCGATTATTATAGTCAGAAAAGCGAAGGTAAGCAGAGGTACTGTAAAACTCTTAACTTTTCTTGAGAAGCAGCAGTTTTGGCATCATAAAAAATGAATGAATGAGTGCTGGAATAGGTTCCTAAAATTATGGACGACGAATGCATTATAATTTCCTAAGTAAAGGAGCAAATTAGTTAACACCCTGATGTCAGAATACAACCATTGTTTTGCTTAATTATAAATTTAGTCGCAATAGCCAGAATAAAGCTGCCACTTTCACATTCCAGGTTAGAAAGCGAATTATCTATCAAATCGTTCATGTAATATGCAGATGCACTAATCCGTACCTGAATCATGCTTAGTTTAGTATGAATCATTCCTATATACAAAACCCTTGAGAAATAATTCTCAGGCTATGAAATATATTGCCTCACTACCCCATGAGAGCCGCAACTTAGTCCAAAATATTTGCAGTTTTCTTATGGAAGACTGACAAAAGTTTGATTTGAATAGCTTCCTGCGCGCCCCAAACAATTATTCATACAGAATAATTGTCTTCTGATAATCTTAAGTTTACTTTCCTATCTTTCCAACTGTACTCAAATTTTTATATCTTTCCCTCAAAATTATTTAAACAAAATTCATCTTAACCAATTGACTACGATTCCCCAAGCAAAAACTCTTAACTGAGTAGGTAATAATTCCATATTTGAATGTGCCATGGTCCGATGAATTCAAATTAATCTGGTCGCACGGGCCGCACATACACTATTGCAACTGTTAAACCCTGTTTACAATGGCACAGAATAGTAGGGAGTCACCAGATTCGTAACCCCCGGAATATAATACAAGCCATGAAGTCGCCGAAGGCGCCGACACATTAAAAGGCCTTATGGCAGAGACACATCCAGGCCCCGAAGCTTCCTCGAGGTGTTGTCAAAATTTCCAACACGGGTTTTCAAATGATGCAACACAAAACCAAGCCAGCAGCTAGCCTAGCCGCAAAGCGCGCTTTGCTCTATGTTGAAAATTTTTCTCTCTCAAGCGGCCCACACACGATACAACTGTTGGTCCAACGGCTGTTGAACAACCGTTGGACCAACAGTTGTATGGTAGTCCACACACGATCGGCGAGGGCATACTACAAGAGAAATTTCTTGAACAGCTGATTGATAGAAAGAGATTACCCACGAGAATAGGACATCACTTGAAAAAATAAAATAAAAAAATGATTATAATATTTGAAAGAAAGAATTGCATGTAGCTTTAAGGAAATTGAGCATGTGTGTGACAAAGAGAAATATACTTGTTTTATGTGAAGTAGAAATGTTTACATTTTTCAATAACCAGGCACGTTGTTTTTTACACACTGGTGAATAAGGATGCAGTGGTTCACTGTTGTTTTTTACACACTGGCGAATAAGGGTGTATTGAACAGCTGCTCAAGAAATTTCTCTTGTAGTATGCCCTCGTCGCACACGATATCACTGTTGGACCGTTGTCAGTCTTGTGTAACTTTTCATACTGAGTATATCTCTAATACGAAATAATGTCATCGGTTGTCAAAAAAAGAAAATATGCCTTTGTTTTCCAGCTGTGATTATGTCTTTGAAAAGTAATGGTAGAATTTGATATATAGGTATCAATAAACTCTTCCCAGAAGTCCTTATACATAATAGACACCATTTTGGTTTGTTTTCATGCAATTACAATAAAAAAAGATGCTCTACTGTATGAAAACTTCACAGATAATGAAATCGGATCAACGGTTGAACAACAAGCACATACACCATACAACGGTCGCATATACAACAGCGGTTTACCTGCATGCACATCCAACCGAGCTTGCGATCGTTGGATGCTTCGTACAATTGGCCTGGCCCACACACCATAAAACGGTTGTATGCCAACACAGATTGTTACATCAGTTACATCAGCACGGAGCCTGGTGGTATCATTTTTTCATTTCTCTGAGGCAAGCCTTGAGGCGAGCTGCGAGGAAGCTTGTGAGAGGCCAAGCCAGTAAGAGCTACCGCTTTTTGTATACTCGCCATGGAGGAAAAACTAAAATTTCATCTTAAATAGGTCCTAAAGCCCAAAACTGTTGCTCCCACAGCAAAATGAAGTTAAAACAAATTACAGCCAAATATATTTTCTTTATAATAGTAATTTTAAAAAATAGCATGTAGAACAAATTTATGGAAATGATAGCGTTGGAGCAAAATACAAGCAATTTTTATATTAAAAACTGCAGCAGTAAGACAAGACAAGAAGACTGTGGATGTCGCCTGCTGTCCGGCCCGCTGCTCTCTTTTTTCGACTTTGTTCATGGCTTGTATATTCCCGGGGCAAAGTTAACCTACTGATCATTAGGTACTATGTTTGGGGGGTTACGCCAGATTACAATGGCTGTCCTTGTCTCAAGCTTGCAATCTAATGTAAGTTCTTCGTGCATTTCACAGAATAGCGTGAGATTTGAAAAATTCCTAATCTCATGTTGGTGAGATGATGAGATAAAATGCAATCAGGTGACTTCACTCTACTGTGTTATTGCAACCGCTCCTTTACTCAGCTGAGAGTTATTGAGCGTAAAATAATAAAGTTACTTTTTAATCAAAACTATTTTATTATTTTGTTAAGAAAAGGCTCATTCAAGTTCGGCAAATTACTTGAACAAGTAGACTCTCTTCACTTCCCTATGCCCCCAGTAGGTGCAAATGCTTACTTGCGACAAGTTGGAAGTCTTGTTCCAGTCTTCTCTACTTTTTAGAGCAAATCCACTCTTCTAACTTCAATTTTATGTGAATTTTAAACATGGCGGATGGTGTAAATTGTCAGATGATATAGAATTGTGGACGTTGTCAACCTCGCATAACATTAAAAAAAATAAATAAATCGCTAGAGTTTGTATTCCTCAAAATATGTAGAAAGAGGTTGATCCAAAAAAGTATTATGGAAATATTTGAAGTGATGAAAGACAAAACTTTGAACACATTAAACGAAAGAGAAAATAAACATGCTTGGATATCAAAATTATTAAACCGAAGATATGAATTAGATGCTTTTCGTACACTTCTCAAAGAACTAATTCTTGAAGATAGGCAAGCGTATCGGAATCATTTACGACTATCTCCGGAAAATATTAATATTAAAGGAATGACAGCAATCAGCTGTTTTAAGTTAATGTTCCACTTTAGTTCCATTTGAGGCAAAGTCCTGCAAAAATAGTTCCACTTCAAGCAAATTCCCGCAAAAATATTTGAAGAATGTGAACATGAACTTGGTCATATCTACCAATCTAATTGTGCAAGTAAGAGAGAACGTAGGATTTCTATTTGTTAAAAAATTTCTCTAAAATAATTTCATTTCAGTAGAATATTTAGAAAGAAGAGCTCGATTTATGGTCATTTATAGCAAAAAAGGAGAACTCTATTTATGACCTTGCTGAGCTAAAAGGAACTATTTATCTATAGATCATTTAGAATTAAACAAGAGCTCCAGTTTTATTCTTTCCGGAATTCAAAACGAGTGCTCCTCTCTAATGACATGCTTATGTTTAAAGGAGATCAAATGGAACTGATAACGAGGCTCCTGTAATCCTAGAAGAGCACTCTCCTGTTACTCGTAAGAGGATCGCCTTTCTCACTGGGAGACAGGGTTAAATAGAGAAAATATTGTTATTGTCTAGAAATTACCAAAATCGCATCACTTCTGAATTCTGATAAAAATTTTAGCTTCAACTTCAAATGCATAGGAAATAGGATAATGGAAGAGAAAAATAATTAAAAAAAAACAATTCTGTACCTTTTGTTAAAAGAAAACCCTAATTTATTCCTGTTTTAGTTCAGCTTCTAGCCTAATACCTTCACAAACATCTTCCAATGCAGATTCACCAATAGGTGAATCGGCGCAGTATTTATAGAAGTCATCTCTTAAATGATCGAAATGTTCTAAGGCGCTATCGAAATCAGTAACTAACGCACAGGGCTCCTTTGACTTTTCGTAATTATCAACAAGAACTGAACATATTTGTTGGACAAAATTCAAAAAATGATCCTCGTTGTCGCCATATTTTGATTTTGTTTCTTCAATAACTCTATGCAGTTTTTCAAGTGGGGTTTCTTCTGATTTAGTAACTGCGAAGAATGCTACTGTGATGCTTACAATGAGAACGAAATTCATTTTATTTGATTTTTTTCTGGAAGAAAAATTAATATTATTATTATTAAGAAATTTAAAATTTTAGGTATATACTAACTTGGAACTAATGTAAAATTCAACTCGTAATGAGTAATGTAGCTATGCGATTGATATTTTCTTCGTGATACAGGCTTTTCTTAAGTACTCTTAAGATCCCAGTACTAATGTAATACTGTTGTACAAATAAGCGATATAAAGAAAGTCTACTTTTGGAGCTTTATTTAACAACACATGCCCAAATATTGAACAGCAGAATTTTGCATAATGCTGTTTTGTGCCAGAGACGTATTTTGTGGTAGCAAAATTTTATTTGATCAGCATTTCTAGAAAACATCAACTCATATAAGAAAATATAGTAGAAAGTTTTCAAACCACAAAAATTATCTGAAAACTCACAATTGTTGATGCTTTGGATGAAATTGATGCGGTAAACGGTTATAGCCGCAACAGTCATATTGTCATATTTTAATGATGTTTTATTTGTTAGATCAGTTCGTCGAGTGATAAATGACTGAATCATCAATGACGAAATTATAATTCTAACTATACAGTGTTGTTTTCAATTCCAAATATCTTACTCCCTAGTTAAATAACTATGGAAGAGCTTAAGCGATATAAGGGCGAGTAAAATTGTGAATTTATGATAATTCATTTATTTCACGCATTAGCACTCGTTTTAGCTAATCCAATAGGTCATGGACAATACCGCATGTACCTCCTATAGTCTTTCTGAAGTTTACATTTATGAAAAAAAAGCAACATTAGTCCAAAACTTCTAGCTCGATGTTTCGAAAGCATCCTAAAAACTTTACTGTGAACAGTTTTTTCTTAGATATTATGTATGTAGATATTGTCAGTATTAACTGAAACCAGTCCTAGCCTCAGGACCGACTGAATGTTACCGGGGCCCAGTGCAAAACTTCCGTGGGACATTACGCTCATGTACCCGAATTATATAGTTTCACCCAAAACCTGTTTGCTATATATTCTATGGGCCTGACGGTACGGTGACAAAATAGTTACTTGACAAAAGTCGCCAGTACTTTCTATTGGCTAGTAGAGAAGAGAAAATAGAGCTGTCTGTCGGTGAGTAGAAATTTGATTGTATAGTATTATAGCAAGCGTTTGCTGGACACAGTCGCTAAACACAAAAGTTCCAGTCCCACGAACAATTATTAAATTTCGGTGTGTTCCCTTTTCTCGTGAACCCGTGTGGGAGGGGTTCATTTTGAAAATTGTTGGAAACCCGCTCTTCTGAAACGTGCCCACATGCTTAAGTTCCCTGTTTACTCCGTCAAAATCCGTTAAAAAAAAACTATTTTTTTTTGAACTTGCTAGCAAATATTTTATTGAAATTTTTTTCAACGGATTTTGACGGGGCCAAGTTCAGACGACGCAGATGGATCCAAAGATCACGTATATATTATTATTTTCAAAAGGTTTTACACTGTTCCAGAGAAAAGGAAAAAAACGGAATTTTTCTAGATTTTCTTCTTCAAACGAATAACGCAGAAAATTTCTCAAACTTCCAGTTTTTGTGAAAGGGTAAATTTTTTGCAACGGCTTAAAGGCCAATTTAGAATCGGCGCAACATGCTGCAAAGATTCTGCTGGTCAATTTACAATAGGCGCAGAAAGCAGTATAGGAAACTTTGCAATGGTAACGTTTTTTATAGTTCACATTTATTTACAAACATAACACCTTAATACAGAGTTTTTCTTTTGCACATAATTTTAATTTAGTTGTTTTTCTTTAAAAAAAAAACTAAATGCGGAGGAAATGTGAGAGATAAATAAGATTTGAAATTTATTTTTTACCTCAGTATGTTGCAAGAACTGTTGCATGCATCAAAATTTGAAACTCTCCATACCCATGCAGCATGCATCAACGTATCATGCATCTGATGCGTCGATTACGAATTGTGCCATAATCCCATGATATCAATGCAACACAGCTGCTGCATACTGCGTTGATTCATACTGCGCCGATTCTGAATTGACATTCAAGCTTTCTTATCCTCAAAAGACACCATAATTTATTTATTTATCAACTCTTGAACCATAAGTACATACATACTTACATACCGATATGCTCTATGAAACAGTTGATGGCTAGATGATGCCTCCAGCATAAAATTCTGCAAGCATATTGCTTGAACAAAGTAAGAACCTTATAAGATAGAAGTAGTTTTCTAGAGGCAAGAGCAAATTTCAATTTCTAGCTAAACACAATGCAAGAATCCAGAGCCAGACTATTAAAGTAATACGATTGAGTAGTCTGTATGAATTAGAAATAATTCTTGAATTTCAGCACCTGCCACTTATTTTGTGCCAATCAGAGCTGTTTGATTTTAAGTACCAGTACTTTACTTTTACTCGTAAATTTTCCAGTGCCAGTATAAATAATGGTAATGTCCAGTGCCAATATTTTTCCAGTATTTCCCAGTACTTGTTACTACCCATTTATAAAAACCAGTAATTAAAAATAAGTACCAGCACGATATATAGACTAACAAGTATGGCCATCCGGCACCATAGATTCGACATTTTCTGTGTTAGTCGATTCGCATGACGCGTTTCTTAAGAAGTGATGTATATGGATCCATTTAAAATAAGTACCACATTACTTTCTAAACATAAAGAGAAATTGAAGGAAGATTATTAGAATTGTATTCCACATTTTAATTTGCCGCTAACCCCACTTTTTACACATCGTTATGATGCAATGCAAATTTGCCTTCTATTTGAGAAAATTACTATAACCACTAACTAAATTCACTATAGAAATAATAAAAAAATCTTAAATAATCTATTAAGAGTGCAAATTATAGGTATTTCAGTCTTATTTTGCATTTTTTTTTATCGATGAAACTTTCGTGGCACTGTTTTGATCGATCCGAACTGATTTCCCTGAAATGTGGTTTAAACTAACAAATTCAATACATATTTATGGTAAGAAACTGATATTAATGTTTATTGCAACATTTTCAATGTATCCAGTGGAATAAATTTACATAAATATTATCACCTTATTTTTCCCGTTTTAAAAATCCATTCGTGCGACGTAACACGCACTTTATAGTCCGGACCATCATACCTTGTTTCTCTGCATATCGTGCTACATGGCACTCTTTCAAATTCGTGTCATATATCATATTCTTCTTTATTTTCTTCCATATACTCTCATAATTGCTGCGTTTTTTATCTCTATGATCTGATCCGGTTCAATTTTATGTACGTTAAACAAACAATGCGTGATCCATTATTGTTGTTTTACGTACATAAAATTGAACCGGATCAGATCAGACAGATAAAAAACGCAGCAATAAGTACTCCAACTTTGCTTTATGTTGACAAATTTTTTACAGTACCGCTTCTTGTATACCAGTTTTCGTACTAGTACTCAAAACATTTTAAGTACTAGTAAAAAATACTCACTTTTACTGGTAATTTTATTTCCAGTATAAGTAGGTATTGGTACTGTGACATGTAATAAGTAACAATTTACTTGAATATCATAGGTACCTCTGATGCCAACGAATCTTTCTCGCTCTTTTTCTTTCTGTTGTCACGCTACACAAAATTTACTGCAGTTTTTTTCATTTCGTCTATCGCTCGTAAATTTCCCCACGATTTTTAAATTTTATACCCCACAAAATGACAATTTATTTTACACGTAAATCCTATAGTAGATTGTGCCTACGTATGCAAAAATAGCAATTTTGTACTATTTCTATAAATTAAAATAAATAAAATGCCTCGTATTGATATTCAATTTTTATTAAAAACTCTTCAACTTTCATTCTCTGTTTTATCATTATCCTGATCTCCATCAAAGTACTCATTTTTGGCTTCGACATTTCTATCTTCATCGGACTGACTAACCCTAATGTCAGGATCCGATTCTTCTTTTTGTCTATTTTCTTCTGGTTCTAAAGCATCCGGAGGAATGTTAAACATTTGAACACTGGGCGCATGTTGACACATTTTTAAATTTTCATACACGTGCTTTACTATTAATTCTAAATATTGTTTTGTATTGGCATTTTCCTGCCGAGAACCAATATCTGGATGTAAAGTAAAATCTGGAGCAAAAAATTCAAGGTATTCAGTCATCGGTAGCTCATTTGATATAACTTCATCGACTAATAGTGATGTTTCATACGTCCAACACCGTGCAACATTTCTTAATGTATATCCACCACCGCCAACAACTAATGTTGGAATATTCAGTTCCTTTACATATTTTACACATTCTCCGTGACCTCTAGTACTCAATGAAAAGCAGCCAAGTCTATCACCCGCCAATGAATCGGCTCCACACTGCAGTACAATAGCTGTAGGTCGATAAAAATCCATTACATGCGAAATTATTGGTTTAAATACTTGATAGTAGCTTTGATCATCAATTCCTTCTTTTAAAGGAACATTTACACTGTAATATCGCCCAGATTCAGCACCAATTTCATACATATCTCCTGTTCCAGGGAAGAACCAATTTCCATATTTATGAAAAGAGACAGTCATTACACGATCGGTTAGATAAAACGCTTCTTGCACCCCATCACCATGATGAACATCTATATCAATGTATAAAACTCGTGGGTGATATTTTAAAAGTTCTAGTATCCCGATTACAATATCGTTTACATAGCAAAATCCTAAATGAAAATCTAATAAGATAATGTTCCATAACTAAGAGCATATCTCACCTGATGCTTCGAACTTTTTTGCATGGTGCAATCCGCCAGACCAATTTATACAAATATCACTATGATTAAGATTTAATTTTTGTGCTCCTTCCAGTGATGCACCGGTGTACATTGCACAAAATTCAAAGAGCCCATCAAAAACTGGACAATCTTCTCCTACACTAAAGTGTGACAAATATTTGGTATAACCAACAGCTGAAAAACAAAATGAGATTCATTGCTTTTTCTGATCAAGCCACGCACCATTCTTTTACAATTGCATTGGATATTTTGAGGAGTTACTTGCTGCAAAAACTCAATATATTCCTCACTGTGGAATCTCAGCATATCTTGCGCACTTGCCCTGATAGAAAGCGACTATTTTAAAATCTAGTAAACAATTGAAATTATTTATCATACTTATAAGGTTTATATATTTTCATTTTTTTATGTAGTCCATAATTCATGACCAAACTGTGAGTAACAGATAGCCGATGAGGTTTCATTGGATGTCCTGGCCCATAATGGAAGTTACCGACGTCAGGATTGTAAAAGTAAGAAACCCTTCTGGTAGTCATTTTCGAACTTATTCAAATATATTTTTTAAAAATAATATCACAAGCAAAATTAAAACAATTACTAATAAACGCCGAGTAAGAGTGAAGTCCAAGTTCATTGTTTGTTTGTCATGTGTTTTCAATCGATATTTTTTGCTAGCGTTTAATTCACATGTTCAGATATCACTTTAAAACTTATGCATATGACTTTAACGAAATGAATTTAACTTCCTAGAAATAATATTAAAAATAAAACTTGTATACAAGCCCTATGAGCCAAATCTCATTAGTGATTTTCTTTATCCGAAAAGGAAATAAGTACTAATGTCCTCCGAGCTCAGACACAATACGAGACGGAATTAATGGCTACAATACATTGGCGTTAGGGCCTTCTCACACAAGAAGTTTATAGGGAAAGAAGGAATTTCCTCTCCTTGTGCTGAGACGTGCCAGCACAATAATGTTGCTTCGCGTAGTTCCTTTATGATTAAAGCCCGGTACGCTAGGGTACGCTAGCGCCAAGGAATTTTCGTTCCTATACAAAAACTATGTAAAAAAAGTGTCATGGAATGCTCAATGATTTTTTTTCTTGACCGATTCCTTGAGGTAGTACGCTAGAGAAAAGTAATTCGAACAGAAAAACTCTACTTCCCGATTGACAAAAAGATGTCGCTCTTTTACGAAAAATCCATTTATGTCAATATTTCTTGAAGAAATAAGAACCGATGCACTTATTTCTGTAAGGAATTTTGACGGTGGTGGAATTATTTGAAAAATTGAACGAAGGAACGGCGATTTTGCAAGAGGTGTATCAATTTTAAAATGACAAATGGACGAATAAAAATTGTTTTACGTCTATCTTCATTTTTCATTGGAAATTATCCATTTCTTCACTTTCTTTATTTTTTCTTTATTGTCAGAAATATTACACAATTGACAAATCCAAATTGTCAAAAATTCCTTGACCTAATGTCAAATTTTCTTTAAGAAGTAAGTGGAAAAATTCCTTGACCTAATTCCTTGGCTCTAGCGTACCGGGCTTATACCTTGTTTTTATATACCTTGCGCTAGAGCCAAGGAAATTTTGTTCCTATACAAAAACTATGTAAAAAAAAGTGTCATGGAATGCTCAAGGAATTTTTTTCTTGGCTGATTGCTTGAGGTAGTACGCTAGAGAAAAGTAATTCGAACAGAAAAACTCTACTTCCCGATTGACAAAAAGATGTCGCTCTTTTACGAAAAATCCATTTATGTCAATATTTCTTGAAGAAATAAGAACCGATGCACTTATTTCTGTAAGGAATTTTGACGGTGGTGGAATAATTGAAAAATTGAACGAAGGAACGGCGATTTTGCAAGAGGTGTATCAATTTTAAAATGACAAATGGACGAATAAAAATTGTTTTCCGTGTATCCTAATTTTTCATTGGAAATTATCCATTTCTTCACTTTCTTTATTATTTCTTTATTGTCAGAAATATCACACAATTGACAAATCCAAATTGTCAAAAATTCCTTGACCTAATGTCAAATTTTCTTTAAGAAATAAGTGGAAAAATTCCTTGACCTAATTCCTTGGCTCTAGCGTACCGGGCTTAAAGCAGGCCACAGACGATACAACTGTTGGTCCAACTGTTGTACCAATCTGTGTTGGCATACAACCGTTGTATGGTGTGTGGGCCAATTGGTACGAAGCATCCAACAATCATGCTCGGTTGGATGGTTGGATGTGCATGCAGGTCAACTGCTGTTGTATAAGCAACCGTTGTATGGTGTGTGGGCTTGTTGTTCAACCGTTGATCCGATTTCATTATCTGTCAAGTTTTTTATTGTAAATGCGTTGTAAAAAACAAACCAAGTTGGTGTCAATTAAGTATAAGGACTTCTGGGAAGAGTTTATTGATATATTATTAATTTTCAAAGACATAATCACAGCTGAAAAACAAATGCACATTTTTTTTTTGTTTTGACAACCGATGACATTATTTCGGAAGAAATTATTGCTGAAGAAATCGGTCCAACAGTTGTATCGTGTGTGGACTACCATACAACTGTTGGTCCAACGGTTGGTCAACAGCCGTTGGACCAACAGTTGTATCGTCTGTGGCCTGCTTAAGCCTAGTATCGAGTTCGAGTAAAATGTGACATATCCATATAAATTTTATAGCTGGTAAAATCGCAAGCAAACATTTTACTGATGATTTTACTAGTGCAGTACGTAGTTCACTGGTTAAAAGTGAATGTTTCTCTATTTTAAGATAGATGGCTCATTATATTTCTCCACTTATTTTACTGAACATTTTAAAGCGCGGAGCATTAAAATGCTGGTAAAATTATGACATTTTCTGTTTCTATGTCAATTTTCAGATTGTTTTTTAAATTTATTGCATAATTTAATTTTAATTGGAAATTTTTAGATTGTTTTATTTATTTATTTGAGGATTTAATTTCTCTTAACAATTTTCAGATTAATTAAGTCCATCCTTAATTCTAAATATGTTTATCTAAACTTTATAAAAAATTTGAAGTTTTTCAGTGATAAGATTTTTAACATCTGTCACTTTCATTTCTCCAAATTAATCAACGTCAAAATTTTACCAGCGATTTTAATGTGAACAATTTGGAGACCGCGTTAAATTTTACTTTGCCCGAACTCGATACTAGGCTTTACCGAAATTAATTGTGTGCGTGTTTAATTAAGTCAAGTTTTATATAAACAATAACTAACTGTATCACAAATTGCATTAACCCCCGTTTCTACATAAAAGATAAGAGCTCTTATCCTCTTAACTGGGCTGTCAAAGCCCATTAGCAGACATTGGTATTCTATGTAAAGAGTTAAGAGATGTCAGACGTCAATTGATCTCTTAACTTTTGTGATAATTTTTTTAAGAGATTTGGTATTCTAGCAAACGAAAATATCTGTCAAATATCTATTAACATATATAAGAGCTCCTCACCGCTTAAATCCCTTATCGTGATAGTTGCAGAAATTGTTTTGTTTTAAAATACCGAAATGTTGGATAAAAATGCTTATAAGTACATATTTATATAATTCGTATATATTATACTATAAACATGTACAAGTTTGAGAAGTATGAAATAATTATACAATTTGAGCCATGCGCAGAGGATAGTTCTGAGCAATATGAGAGACGACTTGAATCATTTTGTTATTTCTGAGGTCGTATAGAATTTCAGAATGCAAAATTTTTTTACCTTTAATGTAGATAGAAATAATAGCTTACGATAATCTCCATTACTTGACAATATTATCGTCACTTTAAAGTTTTAGATAAGATTGATTTATTAGTTCATGTAACTATAAAGCATACTAAAAAATATGATTATTTAACAAATTCACAGTTCTACGTCATTAATTACATACATTATATTAAAATTTGCTATATCTACATTTCAAGGAACATTTTCTAAAAATATATTGAACTAGTTTTCTTTTAAAACAATTTAGCACTCTTTCATTTTTTGGTAGCAATTAATTTTTATACGAAAATCCTGTGGGACGGCTGTGGAACTCTTTACCTGCGATTAAGGTATTAGAATAATAATTCAATTATCATTTCGTGCTGTGAATTTATCATACAATTATTATTTATATCGATAATTGTAACTTGATTAAAGACGCACACAATTATAGCTACGTGTGGGTTGGTCATATTCTTGAAAAGTAAACGTCTTTAATAGTTGGACTGACTGAAAGATACTCCAAAAACCTCTAAAGGCCGAAATACAATGATGCCGACATGGCTATTACGTCGACACTGTCGTCGTAAATGTCGCAGAATTAACTCAATGACACCGGCCGACATTCTTATGTTCGTTGACATATCAAAATATGTAGGTGGTAAAATTATTTGTTGAAATTTATTAACAATATGGGAAAGATATAAAAAAAAGTTGTAAAAGTGTAATTAACAATGATTAACGCTGAGTTTATGTGGATTACAAAATATCATCTACAACTTATTTTCAACTTTTCTCCAATTTCTTTCCATTTTTTTTTTTTAATATATATTTCGATATTGAAGATTTCTTTTGGCATAAAAATACTTCAGTTCCCTCATTAATTAATTGCTCCTCGAAAGAAATTGTTTGCTCATCAAATTACGACGACAACTACGATATAAGTTCCCAATTCTGGTTACGGCGACAAAATCAGTCGGCGCAATTGGGTACAGAAACATGGTATTGCCCCCAGGGTTTGAATGTTATTGAATTGCCTACTCACGTACACTTTATTCGCACGAAACCACCCCGCTTCCTTATTAGTTATTTATTCAATGGGCTTAAACAAAAATTTCATGAAAGTATTTGTCATGAAATTTATTTACTAAAGCTACTTTCACCGTGTAAATATGGCTTTAGTTTAGCTTTGGAAAATCTATGAAAAACGAGTCTCGTTAAACGCCATCTTAACGAAAAATGAAGGGAAAATGCTTTTCGATATTATATTCGATAAAATATTCAGTTCTTCGTCGGTTTTTCATAAGTAGAGAGGTGCGGCCATATTGATTAGTGTGTTTGGAGCGGTGTTCTATCCGTAGGCGTTTTTTTTTATACAAGAAGATTAGAGCAATTTTGTGTGTGTTCTTTTAAATTAAACTCATTCAGGAATTTTCTATAATTTGGGCGTCTTTTTAAAGAAATCAAAAAACATCAAAAATGTCTGAACGTGAAAATAATGTATATAAAGCGAAATTAGCTGAACAAGCTGAACGCTATGATGGTGAGTTAAAATTTTCTAGTTTTTAAAGTGGTGAGTTACAAGAACGTGCGGAAACTTAATATCTGATAATGCATTTAAATCCTTTTTAATATATTTGCGCAATTGGAATTGGATACGACATTCTCATTGGATTTTTAACTCTTAATTAGTTTGAGATATTTGGTTGGAAACAAGAACATGGTGATCCCGAGTTCTCCCAAATTTGTACCGGCTTTTGCGCAAAAAATATTTGCTTCGATTTATCTAAATTGGGAGATGATTAAGACCAGCGAATTGTGAGAATTTGACGTATACATCGTCCTGATTTGGTTTCTTCATGCCGCCTTTTCAGTTAGTTGAAAGAGAAAAATTGAAAAATCAATGACCGGATCAATAAAATCTCAGAAAGAGCACGAAGAGTGTGGGATTAGCATAGCAGCACTCTGCCCGACACGGTAGCCTTAGCCAACTCTTATATTGCGAATTAAATATATATATACATACATATATGTTACTTTTTCATACTCTATTCACTCATACAATACAAAAATCTGAATGTGGTTGTGTATAATTTAAAGTTCCAGAAATTCAGGTACCTAAATATGATTGAGCAGTCGCAGTTCTAAGTATAAAGCGAAGTGTGCCATATATACTCCATATATATGCATATATCTAGTTAAATAGTATATAGATTCACACTACATGCAAGGCTGAAGAAAAGAAATTCATTGGTGTGCCTGGTGTATGAGTATGACAGTGTATGACGGAATAGTTGCTTGAAGACACCGCACCGTGGTTTAGTCATCGCATCACGTTATCGATGAGTCTTACTCGTATCGGTATGTATAGTTTCATTTTGAGCCAGGAAACTAACAAAAACGTAATGGCGAGAAAACTAAGAGAAAAAAGGTTTTTAGCGTTGAATTGAACATTCCTAGGACTTTTTTTTTGAAAGATATTTCTCTGGATATGTTTCTTAAGCTGTAAAATTGACTTATCTGCTGAAAATATCAAAAATTAAATTATTGAAATGCGGTTACAGACGACCAACCACTAGGAATATCTCGCTAGAATTACTAAGAAAATTTTTTGACAAACTGTATCTCAGCTGCAGAGAGCTTTTGTTAAAAAAAAAATTGCCAATTACTCGAAAAAAACAACTAAAACTCGTTAAAAACTGTACAAAATTTCATTGTTCCGATTAATCTCGAAACGTGTTAATTGTCTCGTGAGTGAACCAGACTGCATGTCAAATTTCATACATTTTGCAGTGCTGGTTCGAATGCCTTTCATGGCTGAAAACTGAACAATTAAAATAATTTGAAAATTCAGATCCCCTAATTTTCTGTTTTGTCATTTAAAAAGATCTCATTAGGTATTTGAATTAAAATAGATAACAGTACAGATATGTTTTTGTCACTTTATATCTCTTTCTTCTCTTAACTGCCGTTTTAGGTAAAACAACTTCAAGAAAAAACGTGCCATATAGAGAAAGAAAGTATGCAGTGCATGTCTACCTATATCCAATGGGTGCGTTGTAAAATCGACTTGAAAGACAAAAGTGATTGAAAAATGGGGCTTTGAAAATTTTTTCATTAACGTCTCTCGTGTGCTGTTTGTGCGAAAACGTAGTCTCCAAATGGTCGCGAAAATAATCATGTCTACCTACCTGGGAATTCGATTCATCTCACATCTGGCAATTAGAACCGGTGAATTCGATCGAGCTGTTTGATTGATTTAAAGCAAATATTTGCAGCGTTTTAGATTTTTTTTAGTACTTATTCGTTGTCAATTTTAACAGAATTTAGATTTTTTGTGTGTGTATATTAGAAGAAATAAATTATTTTGAATTTTAAATGCTTTAACAGAATGAAATTTTGTTTTGTGTAGTGAAAAACAAAAGCATCTCAATCACTTAAGAGATACCTACCTAAAAGTTTTTAATTTGGATGTAACCATTATGGTATCTATATTAAGAGCTAACACTTTACTAAGCACTCTAAACTGACTATGAGGAGGAGTGTCTTTTCAAAAAGGGATACCTGCGTTTTTTAGGAAATCGAAAAAACTGGCAGTAGCAATATCAAAACTTTACAGAATAATAGGTCTATTCGATGAAAACACCGGGTAAATATAGGGCACAGACTATTCTTTTTTTTAACTAGGACTACACGCGACGAAATCAATGCTGCGATTTTTTGTCGAATATGGGCTATCCCACACGAGTATTCTTGATGCAGTATGCAAACCGGGTTTTTAAGGAAGAGGTGAAAAGACGCCCTATGAGTCACTAGCACTGACATGTATATAAATGGACTGACTGATCTCCTGTTTCTAGTGGCACCAGCTTTGATTTCAGAAAGTATGCTTTCGCTGGCGCTATATTTAAATTATTTGGGAATTTACTTATATACATGTGAGTGAGATTTACTGAATTTACCACAAAAGTATTTGGGACTATTGTTAAATTGTAATTATAAGGCGAAAGAAGTGTTTTTTACAAGGCTGTTTTGGTTGAAAATACAGCTGAATCATTACAGTTCAGTGGGAAAGTATGCTCTCACGGAAAGGCAGGAACTTGAAAGTGGTGCCATTTGCTTTCATGCATTTTTGGTTCAACGAGCAGTCCTACCGACAACTACTTCGCGTTCGCTCTGCCAAATTTTGACAGTTAAGCGACTACGCTTGACTGCAAACACTTTGAATGTAGCAAATAGTCGACTACATTTGACTACGGTCAGGAGGAGGATAGTCGATTTGATAAAAGTATACTACGGTAACGACTGCGCCACGCAGTGGCAGTGAACGCGCTTATTGGCTGCTTCATTTTATATTACATATGGGGACAACTATTGTTAGCAGGGTGTGATGATTATCTCAATTTTATTTTCACTTTAATATTCATATTACAAGTTCAGGAGCCATGCTTAAAATTACTGGAATACTATTTTCCTGTGTGGGTAGTAGTTTAGGCTTTATGGCATATATAAAGTCAATGTCTAGCCACTTTTCCATAAGAATCAATATAGAACTTTTTAGTGAACGGACTCGCACGCACAGATTTCTGTTTCATGGCTGTATTTCTCGAGGATTTTGTGTAGGCAGATTGATTCGAATTCATCGGACTACGGCACATTCACATATTCAATTATTACTCATTGGGGAATTGTGGAATTGTAGTCATTTGGTTAAGATAAATTTTGTTAAGAATGATATACAAATTTTGTTACGGTTGGAAAGTAATCGTAAGATTATCAAAAGACAATTTTTCTGTAGGGCACATGAGCTCAAATCAATCTTTTGTCAGTTTTACTTAAGAGCATCGCAAATATTTTAGAATGATAGGACTATGTTAGGGTTCTCATTTAGTAGTGAGGGAGTCTGTTTCATGACTTGTGAAGTATTTCTCGAGGATTTTGCTGAAGCCCATCGAACTTATTTCTGTTATATTGCTTGCATTTGTGTACGCAGGTTTTACAAATATATATATTGAAGTTAAATAGTCATCTGCTCTGTTAAAGTGTATTGTCACGATTATTTGTGAAATTTTCGAGTTAAAATGAATTAAAAGAAGAAGGGTCTTCAGTATTGAGAATCGATTATGACTGGATACCCGGGTAACCCTAAATTAACAATTGAAAAATACCCGGATACCTGATTCCTCTTGAACTCGGATACAAACCGGGAAATTACCATCTATTTATTGATCATGAATTTTTGAGTTGATTGTATCAGCCTATATAGTTTTCAACAACAAATCCATATTTAAAAAGGTTGAATCCAGAATACTATCGTAAAACTGAAACAACATGGTGGTGGGAGCATTTTGGTCTGGCGGTGTATGTCGGCAAGGTATTAGACTCATACCTAAAATACGTAAAATTGAAGTCATATAAAATCGTTTCAATGCCTGGAACAGAACGCAAAGCAGCCATTCCGTTCATATGTATCGATGATGTGTCAAAATCGTAGCCACCAAACAGAATGACCATTGGTGAACTGCGTCAAGATAAATTTCAACTAGTTTTGTTAACTGTATTAATAATAAATTGAGACCAGAAAATTATAATTTTTTTACCACCATAATTAAATTTTCTTTGAAACTCATTGGGCGCGTTCACTGCCACCGAAATAGCGACCTTTGTAGACTACGAGTCACTATCGAGCGTTCACTCTGCCAAAAATTTGACAGTAAACGACTAGCTTGACTACGACTATCGTTCACTCCGCAGTTTGAATGTACCAATTAGTCGACTACACTCGACTACGCTCAGGAGGATAGTATATCGTAGTAACTGACATGTATATAAATGGACTGACTGATCTGCTGTTTCATATGGCACCAGTTTTGATTTCAGAAAGTATGCCCTCACTGTCAATGCTATCAACTGTCGTAAACTGGCGCTAGATTTAAATTATTTTGGAATTTACTTATATGCAAGTCAGTGGGATTTACTGAATTAACCACAAAAGTATTTGGGACTATTTATATTGTTAAATTTTAATTATGAGGAAGGCTTTTTACAAGGCTGTTTTGGTTGGAAACACCGCTGAACCTCAAGCAATCTCTCGTTCCCAATCGTTACAGTTCAGTGGGAAAGTATGCTCTGACGGAAAGAGACAGGAATAGGAAAGTGATGCCATTTTCTTTCATGCATTTTTGGTTCAACGGTCCATTTATGTATATACCATACATGTACGCAAAGTGGCAAAGTGGTGAACGGGATCACTATGTTAAGCATACAACATTTTTAAACAATATTAACCAGCTGTCAAAGTGCGGTAATTACGGCAATGTTGAAAGTAAGGAGAAAAAAAAACGAAGAAAGTGGTGAGTTATAAGTCTGCGTAAACAGAGGAAGAGCTCAGGATTTTATGAAAAAACTTAAATATAGGTGTATAAATCACTCATTTCACCGGGTAAATACTGAAATGTCAGGTTTTGAGCGGGCTAAAAATTAAAAGTTTGCAAACATGACTACATATTGCAACGCCGCCATTGATTTGCAATGCATTTAATTTTTGACATGTCTGGTTACCGCAGCAGCTGCGCCACCACACTGTTTCGGTCTTTAATGGTATTGCCTTATAACTATTGACATATATAAAATGGACTGCTGATACTACTGAAATTCCTTACATTATTTGACATTGTCATGGGATCACTTTTCTATAGTTGTCTCTTTTTGGTTTAACTACTTTATTCCGCTGAACTACAAATAATAAGTTCTATACATAATACACCATAGTCCAGTTTCAGTTCAGTGGTTTTCCAAATGAATATATAGGATAGAAATAGATGGCAATACAATATTTGTAATCGTTTCTCTGTCCCCATCCCCATACCTACTTTATACTTTAGGGGCAGGTTGACAAAAATTGCTTAATTTTATTTCTTTAAAAATCAAATTTAAAAAATATTTGATGTTGTAGGATATAAGTCTCCAAGAACAGAAATAATTTCGAACGCTTCTATAATTTGTTGAACTTTTAATATGAATATTAAAGCAAAAGTAAAACTTGAAATTAAGATAATTGTCCCACTCTGCCTGCGCGGGAAGCTACGTTGCATTCTGTTCTAGGAGTAATAATGAATTAGGCATTAATTCTAACTTGCACTAATG
Organism: Dioctria linearis; assembly: GCA_963930735.1. Classification (NCBI taxonomy): domain Eukaryota; kingdom Metazoa; phylum Arthropoda; class Insecta; order Diptera; family Asilidae; genus Dioctria; species Dioctria linearis. The sequence goes on along the minus strand of OZ005741.1, from coordinate 51,702,007 downwards.
CATGTAAATAAAAGAAATAGGTATTATGTACATAATTTTTTGCTCCCTATCAATAGTTCATATTTTTTTTTTGCAATTTGATAGTTTATCTTTACACAATCTTTAGAATCGGACGGTAACGCCGCATTATCTATACTCTCTCTTATAAAATGGCAATATGGCTCTTATGGGTGCCGTGTTGTAGCATTTTATCCAATAGTCATTCTCGGCAAGATTGATTTGTAAATTTTCCAAAATTATCTTGAAGTGATAACAATAAGAGAAAATACTGGCAAGTCCAGCATAAGTGTCGATAACCATATGAGAGAAACACTTGAGCAAGACGAAAGGGAAATGGGAATAAGGCTTTCCACATTATGTGGGTATTTGGCTGGATCTGAATATATTCGACTTCCTAAAATAAGAGCCGAGTCCAGTATAAGTGACCATTTAAAAAATTTTACTTCGGTCTTTGCGTCGTTGAGACTTGTGACCACGAAATAAGTACTTGAAAATGGATAAAAGTGTTTGTCTGCAGTTTGAAAAATAAAAGTTAAATTATCGATATATTAACTATATATCTATTAACTGCACTGAAGTGGATAACCAAGGTGTGCCCTAATTTTTGGTGTGTTTTTATGAATAAACCTAATTAATACCTCTGAAGTAAAAAGGGAACCATTGATTTAGTTACCTACAATGAAAATGCAACAGTGTTCCACAACTTTCTAATATAATAACACAAAGGGACAACTTTAAACTTTTACATACAATGGTAATTTGTTACACAAAATATTTCAGTCCTAGTTTTTTGTTCAAATTATAGCTGGTCTTTGGACATTTCGACCGCAAAATAACTGTTGAACAATTTTTGCATCATAAGACTGTCCTCCTTAAATTTAAATATGTAATGTAATGTAAGTAAGTAAAAAAAATGCATTAATAAATTCCATTTGAAAAAAAAAAAATGGAAAAATTCTATTTATCCAAGTGAACAGATTTTTCTGCACTTTTTTACAAGGTACGTAAATGCTCGCTCACGAGCGTCTCTTGATGCGGCTCCCAGCTCCTCGCTCGCGAACGGGCCGGAGCAAAAAAAACAAATTTAAACGCTCTCGCTCGCGAGCCATTAATTGTACAGCTCCGACTCCTCATTTATGGAATAAGAATTCACTATGTTATATTTAGTCTTTTTTAACTTTTTATTTTTTAAACTATAGTTATATGTATTAATTAAATGAAAAAACCAAAATACTAATATATATAATTTACCAAGAATTAAAGAAAATGTTTTTGTTACTTACGCGTACCTAATTAACACATGTCATAAATTTGATTTGGGCAGCTTCGTAAAAGTTTTTTTTTTTTCATATATCCCTAACTAAAATTACACCGATTGAGTAACACAGTGAAAAAACCCAAAACTTGTATATATAATGATGAAGAGCTGGAGCGGTACAATGGCTCGCTCGTGAGCCTGAGCTATTTAACGGCTCGGGCTCACGAGCGAGAGCCTGTAAGAAAAATTTTTTGGCTCCAGCTGCGAGAGCCTTTAAGTAAAAATTTTTGGGCTCCGGCTCGAGAGCGGGAGCTATTTTACAAAGAGCTTTTCTGGAGCGTTCTTTCGAGAGCCGCTCGCGAGTGAGCTTTTACGTACCCTGACTTTATAAAAAAAAATTTACCATTCTGGAAAATTCAAATTTTTATCCAAACTAATTATATGTACATATGTAATTAACAGGTGCAGCTAAACATGCTCAGCATTTTCATTCCATTACGCATTGTAGGTAATTTATGAGTAATTTTGATATAGTTGATAAGAATCAGATTTCATTAGCATATTATAAAGTATGTAATCTCGCCCAAATGTGTTAACTTTATTTACGTAATAAAAACACTTGCAAAAACAGTTATCTTAGATTAAAAAATTGATAAAAAGTGAACTATTAATTGAAAGAATTCCTTTTCATTTCAAAGCGAATTAAGATATAATGAGATCTGCTCTAGCTGAAATTAAAATCGCATGATTTTGAAATCGAACCCATCCTGTTACAATATATGACAAGTGCTTAAGTATGTGCACAATTCCAATCAATGGAAATATTAAAGTATAGTAAAAATTACGCAGGAAATGTAAATAAAACGTGATAAGTAAAAATTGTTAATGAGATAAGGGCTAGTGAGACTATACTCATATACATAAAATGTATGTATGTATTTATGTACTTTTCTGTCTGATTTGGACTGATGTATTTTTAAAAAAATTATGTAGGTAAGGTATAAAGTGAATCGATTTTTATTTATTCCATTGGAAAAGAAAGTGATTTTATACATAATTTTAACAATCATACACTAATGTGAGGCGATTCTCTTGTAACAAGTGAACTTTCCTTACATGTGCGTAGTATACACAAGTACCTACCTGAAATAAAAATAACATAACTTTCACATACAATCGATGTAAAAATTTTCCCTTATCCTCATTCGTGAAGCCTACATATACAGGCGATAAAATTCTTAATGATTTTTTTAAGAGAGCCCACATTAAAACTTCTTCTCTGAGCCTGCTGGTTTCGCTGTGCTCTGTTCCATTGCCGATGTCTAGACAAGTTACCAGAAAAAATAGTCGAAATATGATGTGATATGATATATCTCAATGATTATGTAAATTTGAAGACTCCCTTTTTCGTCCTTCAAGGACTTAGTAATGGGTTGGGTCGTTTTTTGACTTCATACATTCCTTCATTCTGCATAAAATTGGAAAACAATTCTATTCATACAAAATCTTTGATTAAAATTTTCTCTATTTTAGTCAATTTGTGTTAAAAAAGAAAACATCTATCCAGAGATTCTGAATTTTAATCGAAACTTGTCTCATATGCTTAGTCTATCTGATCGACAATGTGTGAACACCGTTTTTCAATAGTAAAAGTCGTCAAACTTGAAGAATTGCCTCCACACATACGGACTTACTTGATGATTTGCTTCCACACATACCGACTTGTTTAATGATTTGCCTCTTCACCAAAACCTTCGAGACATACTTCGCAAGGCATGAAAGTGAAATCTATATGTGTGCGTGCGAGTCCGTTCTGTAAAAAGTTCTATATTGATACTTTTTATATATGCTATGGAGCCCAAACTACTATCCATACAGGAAAATAGTCTTCCAGTAATTTTTAAGCTTGGCTCCTTACCTTCCAAAAGGCTGCACTCACTATATACCTTACTTAACAAAATAATAAAATAGTTTTGATTAAAAAGTAACCTTACCATTTTAAGCTCAATAACTCTCAGTAGGCACACTGATTCGATTTCATCAGGCCACGGCACTGCGACATACATATATACAATTATTACTCAGCTGAGAGTTTTTGTTTGAGGAATCGTAGTCATTTGGTTAAGAGACATTTTTTTTTAAATAATTTTGTAGGAAAGGTATAACAAATTTATTTCGGTTCGAAAGATTAGATTAGATTTGTGAAGGGGTGTGTAGGCGTTAGCCTTGCAATCGACTTCAAAGATCGATTGAAAGTCCCCGTTAAATTTACTCCCTTTCTAGGCTCAGACTGTTAATAAAGTTTAGAACCATTTTGGGATTGAGGTTCAAGACGTAGTTTGGTGGAGGAAAAGCATGTTCTAGGTGGAGTAGTCTTCGCCTGGCTAATGCTTCGCAGTTGCAGAGTAGGTGCTCCAAGGTTTCATGAGCATCCTGATAGTAACGACAGGATGAAGTCTCAGCCAAGCCCATTTTGTTTAGGTAATACCTCAAGGGGCAATGGCCTGGGAAGAGTCAGTAATCATTTGGAGTAGAAGTTCTGTTTTTTTCGCGAGAGGTGTCGATAAACTTTTTTACCTGACTAAGACCTTATAGCCTTTCTCAATTGCAGGGATTTTTGTGTATTCTCCCAGTTATTTAGGGCAGCTGTGAGGTAACACTTTAAAGTGCCACAAAATGGTTCTGGTCCGACAAAGGGATTTCCCGCTCCTATTTTGGCTAGGCCATCAGCAATTTCATTGCCTTTTTGGCCCCCATGTCCAGGTACTCACATGAGGATAACTTTGTTTCTCCTTGATAAATTTTTGAAAGTTTGTAGACATTCCCAGACTATCCCTGACATGATAGTGTAGGACTTTAGGGCCTTGACTCCCGAGAGGATATTAATCGTTGAGCCATTTATTGCTATTTCAATGCAGGTATTGGCGCACTCATCTATGGCTTATACTTCGGCTTGGAATACGGTAGGGGTAGAGCCCAGAGCCATTGATATATGGCGTTTGGGGCCGTATACACGCAGTCCGGCTCTCCTGTTCATTTTTGAATCGTCTATATACCACATCATCGATCCTTGTTGGAAGAACGGTTTAGTGGAACGTCGTTCTTGTCGATCTCCCCGGCTCGGAAGATAGAAAGCAAGCTTAAGAATACAATTTTTTCTCTAATAGTAGCTTATGAGGAGCTATTCAAATCAAACTTTTGTCAGTTTTACATAAGAACACTGCAAATATTTTAGAATGTTAGGACTCAGCTGAGGCTCTTATGTGGTAATGAAGGAGTCTGTTTCATGACTTGGAAAGTATTTATCGAGAGTTTTGCCTCCACACATACCGACTTGCTTGCCGATTTACGGGCTTGTTTGACGATTTACTTGTGCGCAGTAGATTCTGCCGAATTCATGTCCAACTTCAGTCTTAACTTAAGCTCTGACTTCGCTACACATAAAGGTGTGTAGCGACTTTTTAGCTTGTCTGCACACATGATAGCAGAACCGGTACTGCGTCGCTACAAATTGCTATACATATTCAAATGTTGCCGTGCTCTTGCTGCGCTGTTGCTGTCATGTGTGCAATCAGCTGATTTGTCTCAAATATTTTATACGCCAACGGCATCGACGTCGTGTGTACCTAAAGCTTGCATAACAATATCTCAATTTGTACCACTATATTGAGCGCAGTTTCAATATGTAATTTGACTAAACGCTTCTTTTGATGCACGAGTGACATTATTTTTTTGTATCACTGCTTTAACGGCTTGTGTCTAAATCACGCCAGAAAAGTCGTTATTGTTGTTCCACTCCAAAAAATGATTCAGTTTTTAAGCAGCAATTGCATATCCATATGGTTGCAAAGTTAAATATTTTTTGGTATCTAAATTTCTTCTTGACTACATTGGTATCTTTTGGTATATTTCACTGAACTACGCTTTAACATTTATTATGAAACATTGCTATTTTGATTAGCATTTCGTCATACAGTTTTGTGTAGCACTAGTTCTTGCCACTTTTCGTTCTTTATAACGATCTGGGACTTTTTGAAGTTCAAAAAAGTATTCGATATTAGTTTTACTGAATTTTTGGAAATACACCAACCTCAGAAGCGATGTCAGGATCGGACAAGTTTGGTTTAGTGGTACCACAGAGGGTTTTTTTTTTGTCTACGGGAGGATTGATTATCTATAAAATTGTGCAAAATATTTTGTCGACCTTTTTTTTCTACGCAAGTCATTTCGCTTGAAAATAAAGCAGAATGAGTTAAGTGCATTTAGCTTTCACGCAGTTGTAATTAATTAAAAACAAGATCTAGAAGCGCTCTTGAAAACTAGATAAAATGAGCGGTCAATTTTATTCGATACACACCTTATGTAGTAGTTTAGTTCCCTGTCACTTATTTGACTTAAGTTTGGACTATATTTTGTTCTTGTCTGTCTCTGTACTTTCTCTGTAATTGCTTACCCATCATCCATCTACTTGCATTGGTCATTCTGCCTGTCATAGATAGTAGGTTGGACGTTTTATTCCTTAGTAGATATGCAACAAAATTCTAATTATTTTGTTGGCTGCCAACTTTCAAATGCAATAACACAATATTTCTTTATAGCACATACTTACATATTATCAATTTTTATTTCATCCCCACTACTAAGTTGCTGCATGATAGTCCGCAACAAATTTCCATAAAATTGTCTGCCATTAATTTAACAAGCCAACAACATTTCTTTTGGTTCAATATCAATTTGTTTCGTTTTTATATTTGTTTAAAATATGAACACAATTAAATTTACTGCCGTTAAAATCTTTATAAAAAATATTTTTCTTTGATGATAACAAAGTTTGTTGGGTGTTTGAGGAATTTTGTTATGTATGTTTGTATGTATGTACATAAAATTTACATGAAGGGGAGGGTACAATATTTAAAAGAAGGAGTAATTACCTAAATTTCAACTGCTCTTTGTCATAGTTTACTTCATTAAGTCAGCTAAACATAGAAGAGTTAATTGATTTCAATTATCAACGAAGCATTGGAGCAAAGAAAACTCCTGAGAGGCAAGTTCGGTCAGAAATTATTAATGTTTTATGTAGGTAACGATGCCATTGAAAAATTTCATAGTTTCATTTGAACCTCCTCTGAAGTCTGTAAATTATTAAAATAAAACCGTTATGGAAATCATAGAAGCTTTTCGTGAACGGAATAATAATTAGCTCTTAATAATGTTTGAGCTTGAAAAATCCAGCGAATGGAGAATGCATTATTTCTAATATAGATGTAATATACATACAAGCTGCAGAGAATGTGTTATATCTAATACAGCTAAATATGCATGCATACAAAAATTAATATTTTTTAAAAAAAAAATTCTCCTTTCTAGAAATGGTGGAAGCCATGAAAAAGGTCGCATCCATGGATGTTGAGCTAACAGTTGAGGAAAGAAATCTTTTGTCTGTGGCCTACAAAAATGTAATCGGTGCACGTCGTGCCTCCTGGAGAATAATAACTTCAATTGAACAAAAAGAAGAAAACAAAGTAAATTATTTATTTAATAAAATATAAATTGTGCCTTAATACTAATAATAAATAAATTAATTAAATTCATAGGGAGCTGAGGAAAAGCTTGAAATGATTAAAAATTATCGAGGCCAAGTTGAAAAAGAATTGCGTGATATCTGTTCTGACATTCTCAACGTTTTGGAAAAGCATCTTATACCTTGTGCCACAACTGGTGAAAGTAAAGTATTTTACTATAAAATGAAAGGTGATTACCACCGTTATTTGGCTGAATTTGCAACTGGAGCAGATAGAAAAGAAGCTGCCGAAAATTCCTTAGTTGCTTACAAAGCTGCTAGTGATATAGCTATGACTGATCTTCCTCCAACGCATCCAATACGATTGGGACTAGCATTGAATTTCTCTGTAATATATATTTTATAAATTATTCTTATTTTGTAAATAATTTCAACTTAAACTCGTTTTTTTTTTAGGTATTTTATTATGAAATTTTGAACTCCCCTGATCGTGCCTGTCGATTAGCGAAAGCTGCATTCGATGATGCGATTGCTGAGCTGGATACACTTAGCGAAGAAAGCTACAAAGATTCGACGCTTATTATGCAACTTTTAAGGGATAACTTAACACTGTGGACATCTGATATGCAGGCTGACGGTAAGTTATTGTTTTTTTTTATGTTAACGACAAGTTTTGTACTATATACATATAATTGGTCTGTTCATGTACTCTGTGTTGAATAAAAGCATTGTCAAATATTCACGAAGGCATAGAAAAAGTCGTAAGCAGCTTGGAAAATTGGGGGAAATTTGTTGTCATGTTTTCTAACTTTTGGGTCTAAACTTACTCAAGCAAATCCAAGAAGTACTCGTCTGTTTCACATGGAATTTAAATTTTTTGTAACATATTTGTCTCTCTCTTTTTATCCAAGATTAATACAACTTGACAACTACCACACTTTGAAATTTTTATCCAAGAAAGACTAGGAACCATTTCACTGAAGAAGTATGTTTGCACAGTTAATAATAAGTTACAGTCAGCGACTATGTTATTGCTTGAACGTAATTATCAATTTTTCTATGATATAATGGCTCCTTTAATCTCATTCCACATGTCAATGTTTGGGAATAAATAGATGATCGAACCTTTGGACTATCCCAAAGTCCAGAAGATTAAACTTTTTTTGGTTTGAAATCCATATGCTATGTTTCCTTTAACCTATAGCTTCGAACGTCCTTTGAAATAATTATTGAACTGTTACTGACAGTAGCGTGGTCAATTTGTGTTCAAGTTCTTCGGTTTTAGAATATGCATGATTTTGTGTGCTTTTACGATTAAAACAGACAATAACAAGTAGGTAAGAGATGAAAACTTCTACGAAGAAAATGCTGTGGCAATGAGATCAAACATTTAGCTTAGTCCCGTATTTATTGTCTTATTCTGCTTTAGGAATGTACGCTATCAAACGTGTGAAATTTTTGTGTGTTTATTCTAGTGGACTTTGGATTCTATTCTTTTTCCGGTTCTTTGGTCGAAAAGTTCAGATTGATTTTAAATCATAAGACAAAAATAATAATTCAAAATTCAAGCAAATTGCACAACTAGAACTAGGCGAGCATTTAAAAAAGTTGTCGGGAACGCGTAATTACACTTTATTTTTGTCGTAACATTACAACCGGTCAAGATTTTAAACGCAGTTTTTCTAGAAATGTGAATGAGATTTCGATAATTCCAGTTCTGATGGAGGTGGTAGGGTTGGAGGTGGGGGGGGGGGGGTGGGTATAAGTAGAGCAGTTAAGGGCATTAAGGGAGTGGGTGTCGAATGGATGGTTGAGGTGGAGATTATATGGTGGGTGTATGAGGAATGTTTGTGCGTAACGGGTTAGAGGGAGGAGTATTAAGTACGTTCTTACGATTTCGCCTACCTAAGATTTGTGGTCTATTTTCGGATCGAAGGACGCTCACGACTTAAAATTCAAACAATTTAAAAAGCATTTAGTAGCTAGGTTAAGTTAAGAGGGCAACTAGGACCATACGGACACCGCGACCAGATTGATCTATTGCCCCCGTTTGTAACACCTCGAAATAATGATGGTAGATCAAAATGGATTGGACACCCACGCATAATATTAATATTTTGATTTGTGCATGTTCGTCCGTCCGTGCGCACGTAACTATAGAACGCGTTCACTTAGAAATCTGAAATTTTGTACACGAACTAAAAAAAAAAGTAAAAAAAGTAAAATTAAGTTCGAAAATGAGACAAATCTGGCACCCCTTCGTGGGGTTGCCATACAAAAATGTCGGTTTCCATTATATATTTGAACACTGCCTGAGAACGCGTCGACATAGAGAGCTGAAATTTGGTACATGGTGTTTTTATAATAATAAATAAAATTTCAGAAATAGACTAAATCGGGCAGGCAAACCCTTCTTGGTGTTACCATATAAAAATTTAGGTTTCTTTTTTTTACATATACTGTGAAAACGATCAGTCCTAGACATTTATATTGTACTAAAAACTTCTTCAGAATACGAAATCCTATAAAATTGGTTATAATCATTTTTTCCGCCCGAAGAACGGTTCTAGAAATATATGCGAAAAACCACTTCAAAAATCAAACTTTCATAGATCGGTGATCATACGAAGTTTTATACTGACATTCATCTAGGGTATCATAAGAATTAGTCTTACAATTAGACCAATTCCAGCTTTTTTTTACTTGTTTTCAAAGTGATTTTAAACTTATCTTATTTTTACTGTAACAAGAATTCTGCTAACATGTAGCTTACCTTAAAGAATTTCATACCGTTCTCCTTCTTCCTCCGAATGTCATTAATTATGGTTTGTTTTGTTACTCTTTCATCAACAGAATGGTGAACGCTTTTCCTTTTGCAAAATTCTTTTCATAAAATTGCAAACTCGTGTGGCTAGAACATCTTCACTAGACGGAATTTTTTCAATTAATTAACGGCTTAGAATAAATTAAATGTTATTGTTACTCGGATATTCGGATTTGAGGAATTAGATCTAAATTATTGCGGATATGAAATTATCCAGATATTTTCATCATTACTTAGAATAAGCACAAAATTACGCTCCTTATCTGATTTCGCATGATAAATTCTGGCTGCGTTGTAGCCCGTGTTTTTGTTCAAATTCACATTATTAAATTTTAAAGTCGAATTTATTAAACTATTGTAAATTTGGTAACATTTTTTACAGTTTGCTTTAATATTTATTATTTCTGTTGAACGTACCACTGCTCGAAAGGTTGATATATCACCGGAAAAAATCTACTTCGCTATCCAACATTGGGCCAAGCTTCGTACATTTGAATTCGTTCGAATTCTTTATCATACATACTGCGGTACTTGGTTGGTAAAACTTTTCTGCTTCGAAGGGTTCGAATTCCAAGTCCTAGACGATTTCATATCCTTTGAAGTCGAAGCTTAAACAAAACTAAATTTTTCTTTAGTACACTCTCAACCCAATAAATCCCATCTATATGTATATCAATTGAAGGTCGAATTGAGCAATAAATGGCAACATTTTTCAGACATAGAGTAAGTTCGGGTATTGTGAAATACCAATGATTTTTTCAGCTCTTAATTCATTTGTATAGTACAAGCCTAGCTAATTTTTTTAATAATATACCTTGAGGCTATATGTTGTAACAAAACATAAAAAAATAATTATGTGCATGGTACAACATGTACAAAAGTTTTTTATCTGTTTGCAAACAAAAACAAAAATACTTTATCAATGTTATCTTCAGAATCCACAAACGAAGAATCTCTGCTAATACTGTCACATCTGGCCTTCAGCGCCGGCTTCTTTTTTCTAGTAGGGTTGCTTGCTCTCTGTGTCTGTGTTTTACATTGCTTCCGATCAGGATCTGGCTTGTGTTTTTAAGTGATGTTTCTTTACCTCATAAAACCTTTTGAATCACAGCAAGACTCCAGGGATCGTTTGTAAAGTGATCCAGTCAAGACGATAGTTTCTGACTTTCGTGGATTTCTTTTAGTGGTCAGCTTTTCTTAATGCTATGATGTGTGTCGATGGTGGTGGTGTCGGCCTCATCGAGATATCAGGTTGATTTTCTCCAGTTGGAGTATAAATGTTTTTAATGGTTCTGTAGCAATAAAATCAATATCTTGGAAAATATTTCGCTCAAAAGGGTAAATGCCAGTGCACTTAAAACCATTCACAGCAATTTGGCCTGTTTGAACATTTAGATACGCCTTTGCAAAAAGCTCCCAATATATCATGTTGGGTAACTTTTCGCCCATTATTATCTTGATGAATATTCTTATTTCCTTATTCCGTAAGCGAACCCACAAAGATTTAATCCAAAGGCTGGAATTTATGGGTCGAGTGGGGTGGAGATAATTAATTGTTACAAAAATTTACCGCTCCAGATCAATGACCTCAATATTTCTAGTATGAATGTAGTGGCCTGGCCGTCCAAAATAAAAAGAATAGGATCGTCTTTTGTACGTTTTGTGATGGCCAGAAAATGAAGGAACTATTTCGTGAAAATTAGAAGCTGAATCCATTCCGAAATGTGACACGCAGCTTTTGACCCGGCCGGCGTATTTTTTAAAAGAACAGGGCTTGAATTCTTCCTTGGGAAAATAAAAATAGCGCACATAATTTCCTCCAGCGCTCATGCAGCATACCACACTTAGTAATGAGCAGCGTTCTGCTAATGTCATACCCCTATTTGCCGTTTTCCTCCCCTACCAACTCCCTAAGCTGCTTACTTTGCACGATAGAAAAACTTATTTCCTCTACATTATAAATTCTTCCAGGAGAAAATAGATGTGTGGTGTATGCTTGTTTGAGGAGGTCAACAAATTTCCTCTATTTAAACCATTTGCTCTGTCCAAGAATGTTCTGCTTGCGTTCGAAATGACATTACATTTCGGTGTCTTATTTGAAATGCGTAAAGTCGAATCTTTTCCCGCAACCTCACGTAAAAGTAAAAATCGATTTGGGATTTTATTCTTTAAGACAATTTGAAATGCCAAAAATCGGACATCTGGACGAGTTAGGCTAAAAAATCGTGCTTCAATTTTTACCAAATACTTCTCCAACTTATTAATAATATGTTTTTGCGGCCTAGGGAAATAGACAAAAGCTCCTTAATGCTTTTACTACTTCTGACCATTCGTTGCAAGGTTATGAGGAGCACATTAAAAGTCTTTGCTGCTAATAAAACTCCCATGTCACCATTCCTTACAGCTTTAATCCCGTTTTCCATTTTCCGCATTTCTGTACCTTTTTTTGTCATCGTAAAACTTAGAATTTGGAATGAAAATAAAAACATTATAATACTGGGCCTTGTGGGTATTGTGGTATGTATGGTGATCCATATGAGACGAATTACAGTATTCCAAATTACTCGCACACTGCTACGCTGGAGATTGTAATTGCAATTAGCAACTTGTTAAAGAAAATCTCCAACACTCACTGTAGAAGCATTAAAACACAGTGCGCGCTATTCAACTGCTAATATTGCACTGAAAAATTTTGAACACACAAGTTATCAGTTATCGCGAATTGTTGTGATCCAAACAAAAATACACTTGAACACTGAATAACATTTCTAAGAATTGAGGACCATGAACCGTGCTTTCGTATCGATTTTTTTTTTTTTTTGTGATTTGAACTTGTACGGACTAGAATAAAAATGGCAGAAAACAACGGAATAAGGGCACACACAACCCACCCACATTACCCGCTATTGGCGCTGTCATCTTTAAATAATAAGTTATTCGTAATCCGCGACCACGACAATCCTAAGATATTGATTTTGAGTTGAATCGGGCTGTAATGTCATATTCTTGATTTTATATTATATAAAACTGTAAATTATATTCATGTAAGATCTAAAGTGTGCCAAATTTTAGCTCAATGGCTCAACGGGAAGTGGGTCAAATTAACGTTAATAATTTTGAATAACGATCACGGAGCTTCGAGGCTTCGAAAATCAACAGTCCTATTTGCATAGAATGGCAAAATTCGTAGCTAAAAAACTAAAATTCTATGTCTAAAATCCAAAAATTTATATTTTTCGTCCTATTCTAGAATTCAGAGTAATAATTTTGTCATTATAATAAAAAAAAAAAAAAAGTTTAATGTCTGCTAAAAATTTTAGCTTGACTTTACTTACACAGTGGTGACATTAGCAGTCTCGTGGTTTTGTTTGCAATATCACCGACTTTATCGGACTGTATTCCAGAATTGCTACTCTTAGTAGAGTTCTCTTAGAGCAATACTGAACTCTAACCAAAGTTTGTGCTCCTTTACTTAGCTTCTAGATGGAGCACTCCTAATTGTTCCTACTTGGGATATTTCTGACATAACCAAACCAATAAACTTGAAAAAACTTTTCCTGAACTCGGAAATGTCTATTTTCAGAAACGCCTAAATAAGTGTATAAGTGGCTTTTCACGTACGCACACACACACATACACACACACTATATTCACAGAAAGGCCGCTTCATGTTTAGTTATTTAATGTTCGTAACACCGAAAAAAAATTCAGTACAATAAACTCCCAACAATTCTTCTATAAAAGTGGTTGAATCAAAGATTTTCAGTGGTGCGCTGCTAGAAAGTGGCACTGAAGTCCCATCGAAATCGCTATAAAAAATAGTTTCCTTAATATACAAATCAATAAAAATTAATTTGTATTTTTAATGAGCAACTTTAATTTAAAATCAAGTTCCGCGTGGTAATTCATTACTTATCATTTTTATTTAATTTATATTTCAGGTGAGGGTGAACAAAAAGAACAAATTCAGGACGTTGAGGATCAGGATGTGTCGTAATTTAAGTAAAGTGTATGTGTGAAAATCTAAAAACAAGAACTTAATATTAAGGAAATAACTAAGTAAAAAAGATGAAAAGCATATACAAATAAGATTAAAGTAAATTATAAGTGTATTGTTTCATCTTTACATTAAAAAAAAATTTAAAAAAAGTAAAATTTAGAAATCATTTGGGAAATATTACATCAAAACGATATCACATACATATATACACACACACTCACTCACACAATACGGCAACACACGGCATCCACATTTTTTGTGTAAACCAATAACAAAAAACGATGAAATTCTTATTTTCAATTTGTCAATAAATACATACATATAAAAAATAGGAAAGAAGACATTTTCGAATTAGTTTTTTTTATTTATTTTTTTTTTTTTTTAAAAACAAAAAAAGTAAAAAATTTATTACACTTAACGAAGTAATTTAGGGTCTACTACATACATTGTCCTCTTATCATTGCATAACTCTCCTTTCTGCACATTCTTAAGTGTCGTGGTCTCTTGTAAGACAGGATTTAATAAGGATAATAATAAAACGTTCGCTTTTCAAAAAGATTTCGGAAAACGATTTACTACTTGTCTCCTTGGTAATAACAAAGTGAAGAGGGTGAAGTAAATTTTCAATTTGAAGATCTCAATAAAATTCTCGATCTTCTAACATTTTTATACGAAAATTAAAATAAAAAGAACTTTTTCTTTTGTTTTGAGACACTCACTCCTTTTTATGTTTTTATACGAAAGGTACTTTTTATATCCTACACCTAAAAGTATATGAAAATTTTACTAATCGTAAGATTATAAATAGCGAAAAAAAAATATACTTAAGAAATGCAACAAAAAAAAATATTTAATAATAAAAAAGAAAAAAAAAATATTGTATTTGTTCGTAATAAGGTACAATGAATTATATTTATATTATTAATACAATTCTGAAAACAAGAGAAAGTAAATGTCACAGTAGTAATTTTTGCCGTCGCGATGCATTTATATCTAAAGGAGGAATAAAATATAGAATAAATTAAAAGATAGTGAAATGGAAAGAAAAGAAAAGAAAACTAAGAAAAGAAGCGAAATTTTCCAAGCGTAATATGATGATATTTCATCAGCGCTTCTTTTTTTCATTTTTATTTTCTTAATATAACTGTATAATCTAGGCATTGTACAGGTAAATAATTCATATTTTCTTCATTCCGTTTTTTGCATTTCTTTATTTTTCATTTATATATATATTTTTTTTTTTACTTTTTTACTTACTACATACATGTTACATTAATGCGTGTTACTTATTAGAAGCACAAGTTTACTTTTTGTTCTGTTTTTATTTACATTATATTATTATGTATGTACATCATCGTCGTTATTTAGAGAGATTTTTACCTTTTCCTCGCTCTGCATAATCATTAAAAAAAAATAATGTAAAGATTTTTGTTCTTTTTTGCTCTACGATATTTCTCCCATTTTATTTTTAGCAGCTTTAAATTGAAAAGTATTTTGAGAAATTATCAAAAAAATACTAAAAGTTTAAAATAAATTATGTGACCAACACAAAGCTTTTTTTGTTTTATTGATATTTTGGTAATAGGTGAGATTGCCGTTCAAAATTTTGCTGTCCCATAAAATTTGGTACCATGTGTTATCAGATGATTTAGTTGCTAACACTTTGTGGACATTAATAGTTCAAAAACATCTAACAGACCTCCTCATAAAAGGTGTGTTTAAACAGGTAAAAAATGTATTTGTAGTTCATTTCTTATACCATTTGCTGTAAACAACGCCAAAACGTGTCCGGACACATTCTCACTAACCTGTCGAAAGTACGACAATAGGCTGTTGCATTCGAAAGTCACCAATATTTCCATACAAATTGCATTACAAAATATATGGAGATCCAGCAATGTTGTGACACTTCGAAAAAAAAATGATTCCTTTTAAAAAGTGAAGTATATATATATAGTTTTGAAAATTAACGATTAAACTTGTCTGATCCGCTCGCATCCAATTTCTTGGAATTTTAACTATAACTTCAAAACAAAACTGCTTCAGATTGGATAAATTCAAAAATACAGCGGTGCGTTGATGCCGCATCTGCATCATTAGTTGAAAAATGCTTCGTAATATCAGTCACTGAATCAAAAGTTCAATTTTGCAACCCATCTGATGCGTCAAAGTTATGAAACGAGCGCATCATGGCCCGAAGGGTTATGCTTTGTTGTGATTCACCTGTCATTTCAGGGTTTAAGCGCATAAATAACAACAGAATGGGGAGGTATAATTGTAATTAATATTAACAAAATAATTAATTGTGACTTATTATTTCAGTGGACAGGAAGTAAATTGGACGGACGACCAAATTAAATTATTATTAAATGAAAAATGAATGAAAAAAAGTGTGTTATGGAAAAAGTGTTACAGGTAATGAAGCAGCTTATAGAAAACAAATTTCCACATCTCAAGGCAGAAATAACAAGGAAATATTTAAATTTGATTATAACTTGAAACAGGATGGGAGGCGACATGGTGAGAATACTTCAACCATGCAATACTACTCGTTCGCTGTGAACGATACTACTACGCCTCCAGATAGTCAACCGTGGGATATTGTTACTGATTGTCAACTAAACGAAGAAGGGGGTGATATCAGTCCTAAAAAATATTTCAAATATTGAAATAAATAATTGTCCCTAAATTAAGAAAACAGCAACGAAATTCGAATTCTTAAAAGGAAATCATAAAGGACGGAAATCGCCTCTGTGAATTACTTTATAATTGAATGAAAATAACCATTATTTTCAATTTTGCTAAAAAAAAAAAAAAAAGTTATATGAGGATTGAGTGGAATGGTAGTATTATGTTATGTTTATTACCAAATTTAAACAAATTTTCTATACTTTTTAAATTTATGATTTTTATTCGAAATTATAAAAAGTAACTTTCTTTTTGGATTTATATTTAAAAATCATAAATAATTAAAAATTGGTTTTTATTTTAAAAATCAAAAAAATATCTACCAATTTTTATGATACTTTAAATGAAAACCCATACTTTGTTTTGATTTTTGCATGTCCGTCCGTCCGTTTGTCTGTCTATCTGTATGTCCGAAATTTTGCATATGGCCTTTTTTTTAAAAAGGAAATTTAAGTTCGAAAATGGGACAAATCGGCTAACTCCTTTATAAGGTTGCCATACAAATATTTCCACCTTTATTATAGTTGTCGACTCACCGAAGTGACAAGCTCCGCAGTCATTCTCACTTAACTTTTCGTGTTGTTGTCGAACGATGTACGTGGCATTTTTCTTCGAAGCCTTATTATCGTTGTCACTTAAGTGACAGATAGCGTTAGGGAATTACATTTGTAGACAAAAGTGAGGTTTGTCTTATTTCATGATATTGTTATTTTTGAAAGTGTTTAAAAGAAAAATAATTATAAACACGATGTATTGTACGTATTTCAGCCATTTTGCTATAAAAGGATGCTTCACCATAAAATCTATCACGACTTCAAAATGTTTTGCTGTAATTTTTACACTAAAAATGCAAATAAAGAAAAAATTAATTTAATTTATAAAAAACAGTTGGAATTTTATGTTTTACTGAACAACTTAAAAAGCCACCATAAAATTTATCCTTTTCCGCTTGCATTTTCCTTTTCCTTACACACATCTAACATATGTCACTTACTAAAACCTTAAGCAAACTTAATATACTCTAGATATCCAGTCACTGCGCCAAATACTGTGCCACTTATAATAAAATCACGCGTTTAAAGTAAAGCTTTTCATGTAAGCGAAGAGAAAAGGTTTCTCATTGAATCTCCCTTTTCATAGTAGATGTTCATGTTCATAAGAGGAGGTCTGCCTCTGCCACCTGTCGACTGCCTTTTGCATACTTTTAGAACAGAATATTTTCGTGCTCTTGTAAACCGATTAAATGAGGCATGCAAAACATGCTTAAAAGCTTTCTCTCTTAACAAAGGAATCGTTTCTGTTTCATAGGCACACTCTGCTATTCGACTGGACATCTAGTATATAATTAATGTCGTTTTGGTTTGAACATCAGTGGGAGCGTTTAGGCGGAGACCAAGCCAGTTTGGAAGAATTGGTAGCGTTTGGTCACAACCACTTCGGTATGGTTTGCAATTACGTGGAGGAAAAATAATTTTTTTTTTAACCGGTTTGGTTTCCGCCTAAACGCGCCCAGTTTCGCTCCAAAGGCAACCTAAGTGCTGTCAAAGCGTGCGTTTAAAGCAAAATTTACGACATGGGTTGTCTGGTGTCAACCCAAAAAGCATCAGGTTCGCTCTGAAAAATTTCTCGGTACACTATGAGTTCACCATGTTCAAACGAAAACGACATAAGTTTGTCTCAGCTAAAACTAAGTGAGTGAAATTGTCACTTAATTATCATTTACATCGACATTTGTTTATTTAATACGGCAACAGTAATACGTCCAAAGTTGTACGCTTTCGGCAAATGTCACGTTAAACGACAATCATATTACCATTTTTGTGTAGTAACGCCATTTATAACTTAAAGTGGCAACAATAATAAGGGTGGACATAGCTGAAATTTGGTACATGGTGTTTTCATAGCAATAGTAAATGAAATTCCAAACTTGGTGTTGCCATATAACAATTTTGGTTTTTTACGTATACCGTGAAAACGATCACTCTTAGAAGTTTTTATTGTATTGAAAAGTTTTTCAGATTGAAATTTTGTTATAATCATTTTTGCTGTCCGAAGAACCGTTCTAGAAATATAAATTAAAAACTGTACTGTAAGGTCTTGATTTATGCTGACGATGTTAACCTTTTCGCTCAGATTGAATCTGTTCACGATTGTTAACAGGTACAGGGTAACCTTCAAGCATTTTACAATTGGTGCGAGAGCAATAATTTGGTACTCAATATCGACAAATGTGAGGTTATGACTTTCCATACGAATCAGACACCAATCACTTATGGTTATGAGTTCTCTGATTCGTCGATTCGCCGTGTGGACCCTGTCTGTGACTTGGGTGTCAAACGTGACCACAGATTGAATTTTATCTCCTATATAAACTATATGGTATCAAAGAGTAGTTCTATTCTGGGTTTTATAAAACGTTTGGTCCCGAGAGTTTTCGAATCCTACCATAACAATGCCTTTGTACACTTGCTTTGTGAAACCACTTCTTGAATACGCTAGCCAAGTCTGGTCTCCATTTTACGGTACACACTTCGACCGCATTGAGTCTGTTCAGAGAAACTTTTTACGATTTGCTTTCAGACACCTACCCTCGAATAATTCATTAATGCTTCCACTTTATAAGGATCGCTTGAAGCTTTTGAATATGCACTTGCTTCAAAAACGTCGCATGGCTGCCGATGTAACGTTTGTGTATCAACTAATAAACGCGAATGTTTATTCTCCGCTGTTATTTCGTAAAATCTTTTTCCGCGATAGTGGACACAATTTGAGAAGACTACTTATGTTGCATGTTAACTCCGCAAGATCCAACTTTTTCATGTACGAGCCCATTAATCGCATGTGCATTACTGTTAATACTAAGGCTGAGCATTTTGTCGTTGACTTTTCTACGGATGTTCTAAAAAAACGTCTATATAATACTTAGTTCTCTGTTTCTATGTCGCATTGCATATCATTTCATCCGGTGTTTGGTTTATGTTTGGTTTAACATACTAATACTAACACCGACTAAGTGATAAAACGCATGTTTTATTGACCGTTTATTTATTAAACGTGTCCATGCAGCGAGCTTGTGTTAAGCTGGTTCTGATAGCCAAAGTTCACGTCGTTGCAGCTGGATAGCCCACAAAGTAAAACAGTAAAAGTTAATGAAATCTTAAACACATATTATATAGACGTTTATACAATACTGTCATTGAGGTAGGTCATAATAGCAGCTGGGATCTTTTCTTTGAGCAAGTCTGAAATTCTTCCATGATTATTTTCTGCTTAAATAATGTTATCGGCGACTTATATCTCATTTTTTAATAAGGTACAAATACAATTACTGTTTTTATAAAAACATTGTAAACAGTTCCTTTAGATATATTAAATCTATCCGAAAGCACCCGAAAACTTGTACGATTACTTTTTTCAAAGATTAAGCTGCTCTTCCTTTTTAGTTCGCTCTGCAAGGCCTTTATGTATAAAAATAATTACAGCTCTTATTTGCTTGTTCATACAATATTTACATTCAAAGTTGGTCTTGTTATTCGGACTTTCAAAAATACCATCCTGGCATTCCTTTATTAATTCGAAATAATTTTTACATTTTGGTATGTTTCTTCGACTTTGTAATTTTATTAGAATTAGTTTCCTTCGATCATAAGAACATTAAGATTGTTGTGATATGACTGTCTTTATTGTCCAGTCTACACTAAGAATTCGATACTAGCAATCCATTAACCTTAGAAATGTAATCTTTTGGCATGTTGCCAATGCTCTTGATAAATATCCAAAGTTGAACTCGAGAACTGTATGTTAATTTAGCGAGTGGGTCCTAAACGTAAGCTGCCGGATAGGTTGAACTCAAGGTAACCTTCTTGTCTTAGGTTAATGCACAGCATACGCTTCTTGAATAAGCCTGCCTTAGTTGGAGCTTTCTGAATAAGCCTAACTTGGTTGGAGATTACTTAGTTGGTTGTGTGACAAGTGGCAACGTCTTGAAATAGGCTGCCCACAAATCTATGCTGACTGTTTGTGGTAACCTTTTTATCCTAGGTTACCAGCAAACGTATGAAGGATGAATTTAATAGCTGTGGTTTGTGGTAAACTTTTGATATATGTTACCCACAAATGTATGAGCTTGACTCTGGTAGCTGAGTTAGGTTACCACCAATTCTCTTGATAAAGAGAAGAAAAGAAATATTTCCTAATAGACATGCATGCGGCATCCGTAAATCTTCGGAGATATAAGGTTTCTTCTCCGAGTGAATTCAATCCACACAGTAGAATAAAGATAACTAATTTTTAATTTTAATCTTTTTTCTTTGCGCTACCACCTATCGTCTTGCTTGAAATTCAAACTCAGAAGAGAATTGCAATTCTTTAAAATAAATTACAAACAAAACCTACCTAGCTAAGACATTCTTGCAATCACCAAAGTGTTCGAAGAGGAGGATACTATCAGAGTTTGAAAGTGTATTCCTCGAGACAGACGTGTCGCCACAAACTTATAACGGATCAAGATTTGTTTAAATTTATATTGTTAAAAATAAAAACTTCCCATTTATATTGATATAATATGATTTATATATTTAACATAACATTTATAAATAGCGTAGTTACATTTATTTATTTAAATTTACTCATGACGGATGTAATTTAGCTTTCATTCGTCTCATCAACTCTTCAATTTTTTGGCTGTACAAAGGGCTTACAGCTTTTTTCTTCTCAACGTTTCTAAGTATCTTTGGCTAATTATTGAAAATCGTGTTAAAATCAATTCACAAGTGAAGAAAAAAAAAAATCAAAAAAAAAAACAAAATTACTATTTTACCGGTATTTTTGGATCGATATTTTTCAAAGCGAGACTCCAAAGATTGCAGCCGAGAGTAAATATTTTGTCCTTGGTCAAATCAGCGTATCGAATAATTCTCGTAAAAAGCTCTAAAGCTAAAGTTGACTGCGATCTGAGTTGATTAGCAGCGCCTAAAGATTTGAGTTGAACTAAAATTTGATCCACGACCTGGGAGCACATGGAATTAACCTCGGCAATAAATTTTGGATCTGACCCATATAATTCGTCATTGGAAACAACTGCGAATTAAATATTATGTAAAGTAGGTAACTAGTCAGTGCAAGTTATTCTCGTTCTTTTTTAGTTCAAGCAAATTAAAATTTTTAGGGGAAGTGTGATTTATAAAGCTTTTAAGAATATACTTGTAATTAAAACGTGATTAACATATTATGGGCGTTGTACTTTGTGGAAACAAATAATTAACAATGGAGCACAATATTTGAATGGGAGTGAAATTATAGCGAGCTTTCTTGCGGAAGCCTTCTACAAACCTGCCGACTGACCAAGCTTAACGGAGGCGTTCTATAAGAAGGAAAATCAAAATGAAATTAACCAGCAAGGCTCTGTGAATATCAAGGGAAATTCATGAGCATGGTCTTGAGCTTTTTAAGTTGATTGACGGAAATAATGTCTAGGCCGGTATTGGTACACTCAGGTCTGTATGGTTTGTATAAGCGAAGGAGTTTCCTTTCTCTTATACTTTGGCCTTTTAGTCTGTCGGATACTACGCCGTATATTTAATGGATGGTAGTTGAAATAAATGAAATTGATCTGAAGGCATCCGTGGTATCACTAAATTTATTTCCTTGTAGTATTGAAACCACGTTAATATTCTTCATTTGGGCCGAGCAATTGGACGTAGACTTCTTGATGGGAAGCTGTGACTCCTGCTCAAAACTTTGCGGTGTACCATTGCTCAAATATCTAAAGGGTTGGTATCATATATCATACCATTTTTGGCCAGCGTCCATACTTTGGAGCTTTGTTGATAGTTTAACAAAATATTCTAAAAAATTATCTGCAGTCTATTTGTTTTCCAATTTTCTACAAACTTGGAGATGTTCGTGATCTTGGATTTTTTTAATCGGGACCGCTTTGAATTTAGGTTGCAGGCTACAGCGGTATTTTTGAGATTGGCACCCTTTCTAACTAGTGTGTTCGATCTGTGGATGTTTTAGTCCCATTGAGAATCCCTTACGATAGGATAACCGCGTTAAGATTTGTGAAGAAGATAAAAAGATCATCAGCGTGGCTGTTGAAGCTGGGTAGAGTAATCGTAGGGGAAACGTATGCGGTAGTTGGACAATAACAGTGTCTATGATCAAGGTAAAGGGAATGTGTTTGTAATTCAGGTTAGATATAATGGTTATTATGGAAACTCCATAATCGTCTGCTCTGTCATTTCTTACAACGTTTTAGCCTCTTAAAGAAGCTGAAATAACTAGCTCTGCGAAAGATCTCGTTAAGAGTTAGAGTTAAATTTTTGAATGTTGTATTAATGTAGCTTCATAGCAGAATGTTGATATAAAAAGATATTAGATTATGTGCGGTATGAACTGATTTTTGTCCTTTGCTGTTTTGTTAATCATTCTAGTTTTAAGATTGGAAAGAAAAGATGAAATAGGTTCGGACGACGTTTCATTTTTTAGCTCTGCGCTCCGAATTTCGCACTTATTCCGACTTAATATTTGAGTTTCACACTGAGTAGATCGCAATGGAATCAATTATAAGGACAACATTCACTTAGTGCTGTATGCCAGAAGACTTACAGTATATTCCGGGCATCGATAAATAATAGGTACAGTGCCCTATTCTGATAGTCACGTCACTTTATTTTCAATGGACTCCTTCGGGCGGTTTTTGTAGCTTGAAATCGAAAATTCGTTTTCGTTTTTGGTAAGTGAAAAAAATTTGCTTCGAGTTGCAAAAACTCCATCCGATAGTCTCGCAAAAATTAAGGGATAACAGTGTCACATACATGCTGTAACTAGTAACTCTCGATAAGTTTATGCTCCTCAAAGCCAACGTTAAGCAAGGCAAATGAGTTACAATAAATTAATTTGGTTTTTAACTTCGCGGTAACTTTTATAACAGCTAGCTCAGCTCGTTTTGTGGTGCCCCTAACTGTTATAATAAGACGAACATGTTGACTCCAATAGAAATAGTCCATAGAACTCTTAGTCGGGCACAAATATTAAGGGATGACAGTTGATTGGGATAAAAGAGCATGTTATTTATGGAAGCTGGGAGAAAGTCCTCCCTTCAATTTATTTATTTGTTTAAAACAAGCAACTAAGTCTGTTGGTCCCATTATATATAAAAACACTGTTGCTTTAGTGAATAATATGAGTGGCAGATTGAACAAAAAATAAAAAAAATATACTAAAATTAATTTAACTAGGTGATTATTAAAATTCTAATTATGCTGACGAAATGCATGCCGGTTGAAATCCATCCTCTGCTGTGCAAGAAGATTATACCAGAAAAAAGAACTTGTACAGAAATGAGAACTGAGAGTGCAGGTGCACTATCTATTATCACGCCGAGGAATGCAAGGTAAGTGTATAAGTGTGCGAAGTAGGTAATCCGAAGAGGATAAAAATAGATGAGTATTTAGCTTAACGAAGAGCGAGACCAGCGCGGACTCGTTGAGACTTCCAGTTGAGATACATTGAGAAAATCAAGAAGGTGCGATTTAAATGCCATTAAACTAAGTGAAGAGTGAGAGAGCAAGATACAATCGGGATAACACGAACAAGGAATCAATTTCAGACCATTGGATGCATGGCGGGGGATAACTAGATTAAGCGGTAAACGTGGGTGCCTAAAAAATTGTAAGCTGGAAGCTGTATGGTAACCCCATTAAGAAAGATAAGATCAAGAAGGTGTTTAATTGGATGACCAAAAGAGGCAATCAATCGAGACTTGGCTAGATTTAGAGTTAATTATTGTCAGTGGCCCAGCAAAAGATAAGAGGAAAGGTCAGCGTTAATATCTGTAACACATTGACCCATAGATGACACCGGCACAGAAATTGCACATCATCTGCAAAAATATGGACGACAGGGAGCTTAACTGCAGCTGGGAGTTGTTTTATAAACAAAGTAAATAAGAGTGGGCCCAGAATAGATCCCTGTGGAATACCTTTGTATAGGTCCAAAAGATCTGATTCACGATTCCTAAAATGACACGCTGGCATCGCAAGCTCAAATATGAAAAAAAGTAGATTACAGAGGGTGGGCTTGTAGGTCTGTAAAAAAAATAGAATTAAAAAAAATCTATCAACTTAGGAAACGGGTGAAATCACTGGGAACTAGCATTCTGAATAACTACTTCAATGTTCAAGCGGTTGTGCATTGCAGTGAGAACGGTCAGTGCCATTATTCGCGATGAAAACACTACGCGTTGGTTTTATTCGACCAATACTAGTCCTTAATGAAGATTGGAATTTGGAGTTGCGCCCTTTGGCAAGTCCTTCGCATCTCATAATCTTCCCCGACGGGGGTTGAGTTTTAAATAAATTTAGGACACTAGGCGAATCCACGATTTTTTCGGAATATTTCCAGCTTTCTAGTTATAAATAAACACATTCATTTGCCATAGTAATGAGAATGTGGCGGTAGAAGCTAAACCCATAAGGGTGTTCTCTACATTTTGCACATCTATTTTCCTACAATGCTATATAATTCCCCATTTATGCGAAAATTATTCATACTTTGCCGTGAACAACTAATATTCCTCAGTAGAAATGGTCTGCCAAATTTGTACGGTGTTATTAAAAGTACGCATTCCAAAAACCTTATAAATTTTATGAATTATACGTTAATTTGCTTGCACTATTTCTGGTAATGTTGGGAGAGGATATTTATTTTCTTACCATTTGGAATGTGATATGGAAACACTTCTAAGCTTTCAACATACAACATATCCAAAGTATTCAAGTGCACAGTTGATGGTCCAGTACTGTACAAGTCAAAGGGATACTTTTTAAGTACGTCGAGAAGAAGTCGAACCAAATATAATACACCTTGATCTGGATTATCCTGAAAGATATTAAAATAGTTTTGAATTCATTTCTTTGTCACTAGAAATAAAGTTTTCTTTTTTCTATGAATTCGTGGTCTGTGAACCGTTTCATTTTAAATTACAAATATACTTACTGGCACAATTACTAGAGCAGAAAGTATATTACATAAATAAGATACTAGATAGCTTTCAGTGCTTTTAAATTTACCATCAATTTCAATAGTTCTTGGTAGTTCTGCGACTAAATTTAAAGCCGTCTCAAAACAAGCATCAGCTAAAAAGAAATTTTTCACAATAAATTCTTGTCCATATTGTAATTTTTATTTATGCATCTACCTTGTCCCAAGCATAAATTTAGCAGAGCTACTTGTCCACTTAAGAGATATAAATCCATTTGAGTCGATACAGATATAATGCTTGGGATAGTTATAAAACAGTAAGCTGCGCACGCTTTAACAAAAGCTGCAGTTTTTCTGGTATGTTGACCGTTCACAATCTCTCTAGTTTTAATAGCCAACTTATTTACGCATTGTACTAAAGTACTAAGAACAGCATCTAAATTAGGAAAAGCAGCTCTAGCTTCAACGTAGAATGTTAATTGCTGTTCAAAATCTCTCCCATAATCGACTTTTTTTATAAAATTACTTATAAGACTTCCTATGAGGCGCCGTTCATCATCAACAGTTAATGCACTATATACAGAATATAAATTTTAACAATTTCTTGATTAAGGCACAATATATTCATAAATATACGGTAATTAAGGGTCGTATTAATTAAGAGAAATCAGCTAAATCTGGAATGTTTCTGTTTTCAACTCGTAATTTTTCATTACTCAGACAAAAACAAAAAAATAACAACAACCACGATTCAGCTAATATCTTTTTATGAATATCATCCTAAATGATGACATACTTAACGGAATCATTCAAAACTTTACAAATGTACATTAAGGCATTTGTAACCACTGCATCTGATGTGGTTCCATCAAAGTTAGACTTGTATGTCATGATGATATTTTTACACACATCTAATTTAACGGAATCCTTTTGTAATAAATCTAGCACTGGCAAAAAATGTTCCTTGAAATGAAATTATAAGTTTTTGCACTTTTTAAACATAATTCTATAAATACCAAAGTCAACAATGTCTCTAAATCCTTTACATGCCTCACGATTTTATCAATTATTGATTGTAGCTGCTGGTAATGGTTTTCGTATACTTTGTTGTTGTTCATTCTAGAATAGATTTCGCCCAGTAATGTATTCACTTCTGTCAGCTAAAATAGATCGATACATCGATGGAAACCTTATCAGAGAGTTATGTGGTTAAATTTACCGTGAAATGTTCTACAGTATATTGAGCCCACATTTCTACGCAACTGATGTATTCACTTGGATTCGTAAAAGTGTTAATTGTCGTAAAGGCGGCTGTCAGTACAATAAGTTTGTGCTCTTGTGTTGGAGGAATATGATTAAGACTACAACCTAGAGCTCTAAATAACTGACCCTTTGTGATTCCCTCTGTATTTGAATTGGATAACATTTTAACAAATTGTTCAGCTCTATTAGCAATGAAGTCAGGCTTAAAAGATGATAAAATGGACAGTAAGAGCGGTCCGCTGAAATGAAAATCTGGTTAGTAACTAAATATAGCGATTGTTTCAATGTAGTTGCACTTGTTCTTCTTTTCTTTACACATATTGAGAATTTCATCTGCATAACTCTCAGGAGAACGATGAACTAATCCTTGTAAGATCCAATCCAAAGCTGGAGCATAGAGTGTTAAATAATTGGTCATATCGATCCTTTGGCGATTTATTTCAGATCGAATGGATCCATTGAAAATCTTTTAATAAAATTTAAATAAAATATGAAAAATATGAAAGAATTAGTATGTGATAAGTTTTACTTACTGTATGATAAACTGCCAAGAAATCATAAAGATTTTCTTTAATGTATTCTTTATCTGAGGAAACACTTAGCCCAACACGAATTAAATAACATCGAGCATATGTAGCGACCAACGGATCACCGATTCCTCGAATCATTCGAGTTAAGCGAAGAAGAGCTAGATTATATTCACTGTGGGAAGAATAATTTTGGATATATTTTTCAGCAATAGTTTGCATAAGAATGTGTTTAGTTTAGTATTACTATACATGTATCGAAAGGGAAAGTGGAATGGAAAAGTTTTTAATTTCAGGAAATAAATATCAAAGATGGACATCTTACAATAAATTTGAGGATAAGGATGGAGGGATATTATTCAAAATGGGCGTAATGTAGTATTAAAGGCAAATGATTTCCTATTTAGAACTTGTCACAAAATATTTGAGGTTTGCGTACCCTCTTACCCTCACATACATTTCTCTCAACATTTACATTCCATACAATCGCGCTTAAGTGTGTTAGTTTTTTAGATTGCGGAACGTGATAAATTTGAAAAGTCCTATACATATAAACTACCTTCCCCTAAAAACATTTACTTCTAAAACGGAACTACGGATTCTGAATGATACAGAATTAGCTAACTTTGGCCATTTTCAATAGTCACTTTACTTCTTAGGTTGCCACTTGGCTGACTATGAAAATATTAAAGGCACTAAGGTCCAATGCCTTCACTTCAAAGCTGGTTTGGGACTGTACGGATATCCTAGATTTACTATCAAAGGATATTAAAGTAACCTTTAGATAGTTACAAGGCGACGCGGGACATGAGACAGCTGACAACTTAGTCAGAAAAGGAGCGGAGTTTCCATTTACCGGACCCGAACACTTCTGTAAAGTTACAAAAAGGCACCTAGCAGGAAAAAGAATGTCCAAAATCGAAAAGGCTCATCAGCTACAATGGCAGAACTTTCCTGGACTAAGTCAAAGATAACCTGATAAGAAGATAGGAACAAAATTTGAAATTTTTACTATTGTAGTGCGATTGAAGCTGTGACATAAAAGAACACAGCTTGAGACATCGAGTTAAAAACAAAAATTGAAAGAACGTAGGATTACCCGAACGTTAAATTCTTATTGAACCCCTCAAAGTTAACTTTGACTAAGTCAATAATGCCTAATCTACAATGCATACTAAGGCGACGTCGTCAAAACGATATCGTTTGCTGAATAATGCATATAAATACACGAAATATGTAAGCAGTGGTAAGCTGCCAAATTAAACAGCTATCAATTATCATAAATGTAATTGCTTTTTCGATTTCATTGCATAATTACATCAAAGGAAGTATTTGGTCTCAATAATTTATACTAAAGTAAACTAAGCAATTTTTTGGGACAAGTCGAATAATATAAAATAGTATTTCCAAGACTGAAAGCAGAAATTCCAGTTTACAGTTATTTTGTTCTAAATTCCCCTACATGGTTCTAAATTATGCTGAATACACCTGAGGTATTACTACATCGTTTTTTCTGACTAACTACTGCACATAAGCTCGTGCTCATGTCGTCAAATGATTGAAAGAGAAGAAACATTTTTGCAAGCATGAGTTTTCAAGTGCAAGAGTGGGAAGCAAACACAAAAACCCATGTCGTTTTAACATGCATTGTAGATTAGGCATAACTTACCATATAAATACATTAAAAATGTCATTAACTGTGGTGTTGTAGTGAGGGGAATTAAAATAAAACACGCCGCTCTCATTAACTTGGATCTTTATTCTTCTAAACAATGAGTGAGACTGCCTCTGCCAATGCACATTCAGAATGTTTGCCGGCGATAACAATAATGCTAACTGTACCTACCTAACTGGCTATGATTACATATACATATACGTACTACATTACTGAATACAGAATTCGTTTGCTGTTTAAATTACAAATCAGAAAAAGCAGATATTCTACAGTGGTAAACTCCAGATCAGAGAATTCACTCGCATACTAACTGGTCGTTCCCCAGTTGGGTACATGTTGATTCTGTTGATTTTGCAACCAAGAGGAAGAATCTTGCAGAGCTTGTTTGTCAAAGGACAGGGGCATAGCACAAAAGAGCTTTTAGGTCGCAATACTTAGAGGCTAGATCTCCAGCCCCTCCCCAACCAATATAATAATAATGAAAATATCAATTATCATGTCACAATTTTATAGATGACGTGACTTTTGGGCGTCCTTACTTTTCTTTTCATTCCATTACCATTACAATTACCAAAACTTTAACAAAAAACATACAATGAAACAAACGACACTAGACTTAGTATCAAACACCCAAAAAAGGAATTCTTTAAAAATGATGATTTGAAAATCGAGCGGTCCGGGCCGTTTTTGAAGAATTTCGTATTCGGAGAGAATTAAGTATATATAAAATTTGATTACGTATGGCGTAGTAGATAATGGAAGAATAATAGAAAATAAATTAGGTACAGATGTGTGTTCTTTCATGATCAGGTCTTTTGTCGTCTTAGTCCTATACCATAGCCCATATCGGTCTCGACACGGCCCATTTCAGGAGAATTTTTGAAGACTACATATATTGTTAGAGATTATAAAAGCATGCCAAGAGTGTAAAATAAATATTATATTGGTTGTTTGCAACGAAAGATCTAATAACAGATCCTGTTTCAATCTTTTAGGTGTTTACTTTTATTCGTCAGGCTAGTAGCAATGCACTTTGCTGCAGGCCAGCAACAGCTAGAACAAAGCAATGCACTTCACTGCGGTCATGTTCAAAGCCGTAGGGATAATATTAGTCTTGTATCTGTCATTGGCAGGACTACATAAAAAAATTTGGTTTTCTTTAAACATTTTCTTTCCAACCAAATTAATGAGGGATTTCATGTTGATTTTATTTATACGTGCTTTGTGAAAGTTTTTGATTGTGTTTATTTAACGATTCTTGTTGGATTTCACTCATATTTACTAAAGTGGATCTCTTAATACCTTAATAGTGACCAACAATATGTCTAAGTTGATTCGTATGAATCTCGTACTTTTAAAGTTTTCTCTGGTGTGCCGCAAGGGAGTCATTTGTGTCCTCTCATATTTATCATTTTTATTATTGATGTGATCAAGATTTTCTCTTTTGCAGAATATCTGCTGTATGTAACGTTCATTTTAAATCCAGGTAAGTGCAAAACTTTCACATTTCACTGCATTCTTTAGCCTTTATATTTGAGGTACACACTTGATGGGACACAAATTGATAGACCAAGTGAAATTAAAGATATAGGTACTATATTTTAGAATAAATTGGGTGCATCAATGCATATGGATTGTATTTATGCTAGGGAATCTAGAATGCTCGATTTTATTAATCCATTTACATTGAAAACTTTATATATTCTTTAGTCGGGTATATTTGAGAATTTTTTTTTTATGATGATGCCAAAGTATAGGGGATACCCTTTGATGCCGTAGAATAGCCATAGCAGGAAAAGAAGAAGTCGTAGGGAATTGGGGATTATTGGGTTGATTCAAGGAGGTGACGGTGTACTTTACGCTTGATGTTTGCGGGCCATAACTAAGGGGAAATCAGACGATGGCAAACTTTTCTACATTCGTACTGTACTGCTTATGAGTAGCCATATTAAGTTCATTAAAAACCTATAGTTATATTTTACTATAAGCTATTCTAGCAATACAAACCTTTGGGTTAGGAAACTGTAGCATTTCAGAATAGCCATTTCAACATAAAGTCTTGGCAACAATTCCCGAATAGAAGCTATTTTGTAAAACCAATTTTGGCACGTCTCCTTAGCTGTTTCTGGTACCATTTCTGGAGTAAATTTTTCGGGAAGAGATGTTGGAATATTTTTACCAGGCCTAAAAAATGTTTTTCAAGTAAATATTAAATGTGAATAAAACAACGCTACTTACTCTATATAGTCAGCCTTGGTGCGTAGCCGTTCATATACCAACTTCCCGAAGATATCAAGAATATCAGTAATAAGAACAAACTGACTCGGATAAAATTGTAAAACTGAAGTGTCAGTAAGCATCTTTGAGCATTGAATTGCTATTTTTAATGCCTTCACTCGCTGATCAGTATTCCAAGATTGTACAAGCTCTTGATTGAGTTGTTCTATTCGGAAAATATATTCTTGCTGAGTTAAATCCATCATTTGTCTAACTGATCCATCTTCGAAATCATCTAATTGCTCCAGACGGTATTTCACCTTATCCGAGACTGTAGTTTGTGTTTTTACTGAAAAGAAAAAATTAGGAGAAATAATTATTACCACCAGCGAAGATAAATTTAGTTGAGAAATTGGAGAACTAACTCATTTCACCTCCCGAAAGAAAACTTGTTGTAATCGAAAGTTTTTCAGATGTGGTAAATTTGTTTAGAATTCCAATTCTTCTTGAGTTCCAGGACAATAATTCTCCGTTCAAGAGATCATCATCTTTTTTACGAGGTTTTTTGAAAGATGTTTCCTAGTGTAATTTTGTAATATTTTGTTTAGATAGTTTTTAAAGATTTACACAAATATTAATACATATTCTGTTATCATTTTGGATAGTGGATCTAGAGCTTCCTGTTCCTGCTTAACAAATTGACTCAAAGGATCAGTACCATCTAGTGCTAATCCAAGCGGATCTAGTGAAAGTGTTGAGGATGTTCTACTGCTATTATTGCTTCCACTACCTATTTTGCGAGTGCCTTTGCTCTCAACTACCTAATATTGCCATGAAATTGCTTTGAATTTTCAGTGTATTGCTAACAAAATATAATCTTACAGTTACAGTCATCTGTTTCAGAGGATGATCAAATGTATCCACTTTTTTTAAATTATTTTTAACATTGTAATTCTCTCTGGGTAAACAAAACCTATGTACAAAAAAAAGAAGATATTTTAGAGACATTTGAATACAATTTTTCGGTGTTAGGCTACCATTCTGTTGCCATTTTTCCTTAATCCAGTGTTTAGGCGATATAACTTTACTGCTGGTATGCGAAATTATGGATATTAGAGAAAATCTAAATAATGATTTTTCAAGCAATATAACATAACTTAAGAATACAGTTTCATTCAAAATTTTATGTAATTTTATTGCTAATTGAAAGGTTGGAAAGTAACTTGTCGGATGCGGCACCACCCACTGATAGCAATACTGGGCTAATCACGAAATCCGCACCTAGGCTCCGATTTTTTTCAAACTTTGCTTATTTGTTCGTATTTGCTCACAAATGATGAATTTAAAATTAATTTTGAGAGGAAACTTATACTTTCCAAGATATTAAGCCTTAAAAATCGCGAAATTTGCACTGCACATCACAACACAATTTGACATTCTCGCAATTAACTCTTCTTCTTCTTTTTAGTAAAGCAGCATTTAGGAATAGAAAACATTTTAAAGAAAGCCACACACACGCGCGCGGAGCGAATGAAAAACACAAACTTACCGAATACCGAAGAAAACTATATATTCTTTCGGAATACATACATCAGAATTTTTTCATTTTTCTGATAGGCTGAACTGCAATAGAAGTAAACAACTTTACGAAATTAAACGAGACTGAGGTTTACTTACAAAAAATTGATACTTTTAGCTAAATATATATCACATTCCGTATTGCATGTTTTCAATTTTAAAAAGTGGTAAAAGTGAAAAATTTGTGCTTTCTATTAATTCGCAGTGCCATTTTTACTCCATTTAAAATTTTACATTGCACTTTTAATCATTTAGTAATAATTTATCGCGTTCTTACGGAAGAGCGATTCTCGCACTATACTAACGGAAAATTGGATATTTAAACTTAACGAATGTACGCCAGTTAAATTAAAGAGCGCGTTCGCTTTACGTAAGTAAATGTTCAGCCTATATACATATAACTTACCGAAGAAAAAATGTTAAAAACGACAAACGCACAAAAAATTATTTTTTTCGCTTTCAATTTTTGATTTCTACCTTCATAACACCCACCCACAACCGCCCACAACTTCATGCACAGGATTTTCCCCGCATGGGTACTTTTTTCTCTCTTTTTCCTTCCCCTGCCAAGCGGCTGACAAAACGGCAAGAGCGAAAACTATTGGCGTTAGTGTCGAAAACGGTGAAAAAAACTTTGGTTACAGCGCGTGGCGAGCTTTTTTACTTTTCTACGGGGCTGCCGTGAAACAGAGAGCGCGAAAACGCGTGGAGCTAGGTCAGTTTTCTAGCAGAACTCCAAGCCAGTATTCTCCGATTATTAAGTATTTTAATTCCTGCCATTAGATGTCAGCTTACTATAATTTTTTCTTACTTGAAACATTTAGATGGCGCGCAATCAACTAGAAAACTGACACTAGCACCACGTTTTCGCTTCTTTTCCGTTTTCGACACTAACGCCAATAGTTTTCACTTTTTCCATTTTGAAAGCCGTCCAACGGGGGAGAAAAGCCGGATGAAATGCTGTGCTTTGAGGGTGGGTTAAAAACATTTTTTCTGCATGTATTCCGAAGGAATAGTTTTCTTCCATTCGGTAATTGAGAGTTTTCTTTTGTGTTTTTCATGCTGAAGAATACTTTTGCTAGGTACGTGTTATAGTTGTGTAAGCACTGATTGAGATTTATTTATCTAGCGAATAGTTAATTGGGAGATTTGAGGGAGGTATTCAGACTTATTCTCCCTTGAACCTAGTTGAAAATACAACAATTTGGTATTTTTAAGTTGCTATATCGAATATTGATATCAATTTGTTTAACAAGTTTTTTAATTTTTGAGATTTGAGGCGCTTTAATCAACTTACGACATTTTCAATGATGAGTCTTAGATATTTCCCTCTCACCAAGGATACGGTAATTGAACCGATATCCGAACCATTTTCGCTCGCCTCCAGGTTTCACACCAATTTTCCAGGTTCCTACTTTCTTTCACAAATTCATTTTGGTTCTCTTTTCTCCCGACCAAACTTTTTGACCACTTATTTATTAACTTGAAACACTTTTCATAAAAATTGTTTGAAACGGATTTTGGCGAAGCTGGTCTCAAATAAACCGGGCGGATACAAGGAACATAGACAGTAGGACATACATTTTCAAATGTTTTTGCTGATTCCCAAGAAAATAGCCAAAAAGGAATTTTTCCATTTTTCTCCTCCAGAATGAATTTTGGCAGCAAATTTTCAGATTTTCCCCAATCAAGAGTGTTCAGAAAATAAACATCGAATTCTTGAATTTTTATTCAACTGAAAAACGAAACAAGAAAAGATTGAATTACAAAAAAAAAAAAAATGCCTGATCTTATGGATTTCACTGTCAGTGTGTAAAAAACTACGTGCTGGATTATTGAAAAGTAAACATTTATCTTTCAGAAAAAACAAACCACTGTCACACACATGCTCAACATTTAAAATTGCCTTAGAATTGCCGAAAGTTCTTCTGTTACATGCGTGATAGGGGAGAGGGTGGCAAGATGGGGTACTTAAGGCTTGAAGATCAATAAAAGCAAAGTTTACATATTAAGAGAAATTTATTTTTTAATTAAGTACTATTTATTATTCTTCAAATATTTGGTGATATTAGAAGCTATTAGTTATATATTATAGAAAAAAAATCAGGATCAAAAACATGTATTTTGCCACGTCTTGCCCCAAGGTGCTGATAAGATGGGGTACCCCCCTGGGGTAAAATGGGGCGCTGATGGAGTATGGACAAAATAATGTTTACTTGGACTGCCAGAAATCGTAGACGAGGGTGGCTTCGTCATCGTCGTCGTCGATTCCTGCACATCTATTGTGTGCCCATTTCCCACAGTTTAAGCACGATATCCATCCTTCAATGGAAATGGAATACAGGTCCATATAATACATACATGGCGTGGCGTGTCCTCCTCTTCTTTACTTTCACTTTCCGATGATGAGAATCTTGGTCGTTTTGCTACTTTAACTGTTCTGCTACTGTTCCGTGATATTTTATTTTGAGATTTTGTGTTAGATTTCTTCCGTTTTTTCAATTCATCTTTTCTCATTTTCATTTCTATTTTCTGTAGTTTTTTTCTGTTCAGCATATTTTTTCTTCTGGCCAGCGACTTCTAATTCTTCTTTATTAAGAATTGCCGTTCTTCCACGTTTTTAGTAACTCGTGAGGATTTTTTGGTAACTGGAAGCTACTGTCACTTTTGTCGCATGTGGACACATGAGCTGATTGTGATGACTCTGGGTTGTTGAATAATTGGATTTATAGTTTGTTGAGATGTCTCTGGTTCATTATTTTGTTCATACCAGTGAGAACACCCTTCGAAAATGTTATCAACAACGTTACTATTCAAAGTCGCAGCATTATCAGCTGTTTGTGCAGCCGTTGTGTCTGAACTCCGCAAGGTTTCTTTTTCTTGAGAGAAATCAGATGTTTAGGCAGCAATGACATTGCTTGTATCTTCAAATGCTCCTCAGTTTGTGGAAGAATGAGATTGACTGTCATTCAAGTGGATCTCGGTTTTCATAGAAGGGGCAAAATCTGTTTCGGAATATACGACCGAATCCCACACGAAATCCGTTCACTGCTATAGACATTGTGGCTGCCTGAACAAATGCATTTCCGAAGATTTCAGGGACTTGGCGGATAGTAACGACTAGTCCTAGATTAGATCGTAGCCATGCTGTAACGGCTTGATCATAATAAATACTCAAAGGACGCACGAAAGCAACATCGGCTACTTGTAAACGATGTGTCATGTGCGGGGAAAAATACAAGAATATAACACCATCCGTTCTGGCTTCATTGGTCAGATCAATGTTTTGAGTATGGGTGTTGTGCCCATCTAGTAAAAGCAGTACGGGTCTCTCTTTACATGCTCCACTGAAAGTCACAAATCTCTTAAACCATTAGGGGAACAGTTCTGAAGTCATTCAGCCCGAATCACTACATGTGCCCCAACAACCAGCCTTTGAATTCCCATCCTTTTTCAGGGAAAAATAAGCATGGGTAGCATGTGGTTCTCAGCTGCACTGAAGCATATTTCGACTGCGACCGTCTGTCCCCGTTCTGCTGAAACCATAGCTCCAACCTGTTTGCCACCCCTTTGAGCGATTATTTTTGACTGAGTTCTAGGCACACACCTGTTTGATCACAGTTGTGAATACGGTCAGGAGTCAGATTATGCTCATCGTACACGTTGTCGAGGAAATTAAAGAATTTTTGTACAGCAACTTTGTTGAATCCAGATGCTCTGGCAGCAGAAGTGTTTTCAGGTTTCCTAATTGAAAGCTGTGGGTGTCGTATCAGGAAGCCATTGACCCACTCTCTACCAGCTTCTTCTTTTTCGGAATTGAATGGATTAGGATTGTTATTTTTTAATGCTAACTGATACGCCAACGCCTTGAGATCTTTAGTCGCAGGTCCATATAACGTTTCTTCCATTTCTAATAAATAGGCGCAAAGCTCTTCTTCATTCAATACTGAGCCAGCAGCTTTAACCGTTCTTTCTAATGTTGTCTGTGGCACAGAAAACTGTCTGGCTGCTTTATAATAGCCCACTATCCTATTCAAAACAGCTTTAACTGCATCCCGCATGGATTCTTCGGACCACGACCTTCTGTCAGTTGTACGCTTGTAGTCATGAACCGTTTTAAAAAGAAAAGCTATGAAAAGCACACAAATAAAAAAACACTAACCAATTTCATGCAAAATAAAAAAAAATAAAATCTTTATCATTCTCGTTTTGGGGCACCCCATCTTTACACACCGTGCAATTTTCTATTAATAATCAGAATAAAAAAAGTCTCACAGAAACACAGTCTCAAAGAAACAGAATGTTTACCTTATTATAGGTTAGTTTACACGTCAGTCACAGCCACACCTCACCAGCTAGCATTATTTAACAAACCACAGTCACGTGTCAAAGCCAGAAGAAATATGTCAAGCACTTTGCAGTGAAACTCTTTTTTCGGATTATTTCGACACGCATGCACTCGATAACAATAATAGCCGGGCCACTGACTGGTGTCATAGCCGCGCATCGAACGATACATGAACGAGCAAGATTGGTCGGTTTAAACCGCGAATTTCGCTGGGTACCCCGTCTTACCCGCTGCCCCGTCTTACACGCTACCCCGTCTTACCAACATGTCCATTTTGGCTATATGGGTGCTCATATTATGTTTATCTGAGTGAAAGATCTTTCACGGTTTTTGAGACAGGGATTACCATCTTTATCACCTTTATAGGCCAATGCCACACGAGCGCCTTATGTCGCGCTCCTTTTTGGCCGCGCGCCATGAGAGTATGTACATATAATGGAGCAGTACACACGAGCTCCCGCGACCAAAAGACCGCGTTGAGGTCACGCGAATCAATGTGGTCTGGAGTTCTCCCTTCAAGACGCGCGAACTGTGTAGGTAGAGCCTAGAGCGTCATGATCATGAGGAATAGGAATAGGAAAATCGATATTGATAGAGGAGATACGCCAGAGACCAGATCTTTGGGATACTAGCAACGAAATATACAAA
This sequence comes from Dioctria linearis, assembly GCA_963930735.1. NCBI lineage: Eukaryota > Metazoa > Arthropoda > Insecta > Diptera > Asilidae > Dioctria > Dioctria linearis. The sequence continues at coordinate 51,664,475 of OZ005741.1, read as the reverse complement.
GATCAGAACAACACATACGATAATAGTTGATAATAGTAGCTCTGAATAGGGAGTTGCCTGGTTCAAAGGGAGTTGCCTGATGAAATATCTTTCGTTGTTTAGTGGATGCATCAAAAAGTTCTTTCTTTTTTTGTTGCTTTTTTGAAAGTTTTCCACCAGAATATAAAAGTAAGACATTATTTGGAACATTCATTTTGATCAAAACTTAAAATCAAGCTAATTAACTAATACAAAAGAGCAACATAACTTTCAGTTGTACGAATAAAGTTCGGCTCGTGTGACAACAACGAGATTTCCTCATGGCGCGTGGACAATTATTTTGAAGTTCGTGTGATTTTGGCCATAAGGTCCTCTACAAATGTAAAAGGGAAAATATTATTACCTGCGAATAGTTTCAAGAATTTCATTTTCGCTTCCATTATTTTGACAATTTCACACTTATTACCTTTTGCATTTGCGTAAAAGCTTTCAATTTTGGGACGCTCATATTTTTAAAAATATCTTCATGCTTTTTTCTAGTAGAATATGTCTGTCTAGTTCAGATGTGCTACAATATAGGTTTTTATTACAAGCCTATGAAATTATTTGAAGATTGCAATGAGAAACAAAAAACAAAACAGCCAACCTTGCATTTAGATTTTGTTGGATCATTGAGCTTTTAAATTTAGTCTTTATATTTACTTTCATTTTCCAACCAGCAATCGGAAAACTGCTTGACATATTTGTTGTTGTCAATTTTTTTGAACTCGTGTCCACTTTATGTGCGGGGTGCCGCTTCCGCGTCACTAGTACGTGTAGCGGTCGAAAACCATTGGAATGTGATAAAAAAAACAAACTTTAGAAAAACGTTCTATCTTCCAAACCGTTTGTTATTTTTTAATGAAATTTGGAATTCTCACTTACCACAGTATGGTCCTCGATATTGTATACTATCTGTCAACAAGTCGCCTAAATTTTTAAAAATATATTGAGGTAATCACATAATGTCACGCATGCATTGCAGGGTGGACGATGGTGCACTATGAGTGCACTATGCAGGGTGTAATAATTGGTGCGCCCCCTCCGAAACGATGCGTCTTACCAGGTGGTGAATGGGTATTCACCTTATAATTTTTTGCTTGACTCCACCTCAGCTATCAAACCCTTGAGCTAGGCGCACCAATTATTACACCCTGCATAGTGCACCCATAGTGCACCATAGATCATTTCTAGGTTTTTTACTAATTATTTACTACATAATGGGCACGAAGACAAAAGGGTATAGTGGACGTATATTGGGATTTTTTATACATGTAGATGTAGTTTGGACCTTTACCAAGAGATTGGTATACAACATTCGTATACACAAATCGGGTAGTTCTACCTTTCCCGCCTTTAAAGTAGAGTCTGCTAAAAAGGTAGAACTACCCGTCCCGCCGGCCGTTTAGCATCAGTCAGGCGCGCGGGGTTGAGGTATGAGTTTTTAGGTTTCCCATTTCCTTTAATGCAGAAATATGTCATATTTAATACCTAATAATTCTTCCACTATTTACTGTTTTACTACTAGGAGGTCAATAAAGCAGGAGGTGATAGTACTCACATACACAAACCAAAAATTGTATGGCAAGGGGGGGGGCAATATTAACCGTTTAGGAGTTACAGGGTGATTAAGGAAAAAAGCTGTATCTTTAAAACTACACGTGTACGGTTGCAGTTAAGAGCTCATTATATGCAGAACTTCATGGCCTTTCCAACGACTGTGCAACCAGCCCCATAGCCCTCTCGTATAAAGAATTATGGTTGTTTAAACTAAAAATTTTGGATTTTCTTACCTTTGTTTTAATTTAACCTCTATTATTTTTGCAAAAACATTATTAACATAACTTTTTTTATAAAAACTGTAAACTGTAGACTCTCGTCTTTAATGTGACCTATTACACCCGGTTGGAAAGGCCATGAAGTTCTGGATACAATGAGCTCTTAATTGCGACCGTACGCTCTGTAGTTTTAAAGATACAGGGTGTTTTGTGAATAACTAGCTGTTTTTCGTAATCACCCTGTAACTCCTAAACGGTTGATATTGCCCCCCCCCCCCCCCGCTACACAATTTTTGATTCGTCTATGTGAGTACTATCACCTCCTGCTCTATTGACCTTTTAGTGGGAAACACCTTGTAGATATACAAGATATTTCTTTCGCAAAATAGACCAATGGCCAATTTTCGCAGAAGTCTTTAATAATTTCTGTTTCCAGTTTTTCCAAATTTATTACAATGTTCTTGTTTTGAAGCATGTTCTTTATAATTTTTGTTTCAGCCTGTATGGTGAAAATGTCTATATTGAAAACATTTGATAATTTTCTAAGAATATCTAACTTAACTTTATAAATGAGTCAACTGACTGTGCAAAACGAAGATTTTCAAACCAGTTGTAAATATGTGTATCTTCTAATATTCGGCAGATCTTGTATCTGATGGCAAGTCCACTAAGTTACTTCTATCTACAGTGAACTTTATCACGATGTCTTTTACTTTCTCCTTTGCTAAACTCGAATGGGTTCTAGACAAATTTCATGTTCTTATGCAAATTTCTCGAATTGCCGAAGTATCAATTGTCTAAAGTTGCTAATATAGAATTATTTCATAATGTACCGTAATGAGAATATTATTGAATATTTTAATTGTTCACTAAATATTTATTTCTTATAAAGATAATCAATCTTGTTATTAAATCTGTTGGGATTGGATGCGAAAAAGCTGAAAAAAGCCATTTTCCGGAAAATTAAACAAAATCTTACGAAATTTCCAAAATTGCATTAATATCAAAGACTATCAATTAAAATTTCTTGCCAAACTGCCAAAATAATTCCGCATAATTTCTCCTACGGAATACATCTTCTCACGCCCTTGTCAAAATTCAGTAGAATCATACCAAGAATAGCTTTTAAAAATTTTAAAAACATTTCAATAGATACGGCCTAAGATTGTACGAATTGACGAAAGTTTTTTAAGAATTTTTATAATTTTCTGGGGTTGGCCAGTCCGCATTGTGGGGGGCCAGACCCACCCTGGCCCCTAACTTATAGTTACGCTTATGAATATAGTCTTCAAGGCTTTTCCTTTAGAAAGATATATCTATGAACAATGAGACTAAAATGGATAATTCAACCATCGCCAAAACTTTTACGGTCCAACGATCCCTTTTAGCAAATTTCTCTTCTTTGAACTGCTTTTTTGGAATGAATATTGAAATAAAATATTAGACAACTTACTAATGCGTCATCACATCCCTGGAAGGAGCTCCCTGAAGTGTAATTGCATTAGGAAAAGCTGTATGAATTTAAGGTTATATTTATTATGCAAAAAATATGCCATTTATATATTGTTGCCTGTTTTAAATTACTGCCTTGAATTGTAAGGTAGTGAGCTTTCCTTTTTCTATTCAAAATCAAAATCAAAATTCACATTATGACACAGTCAGGAGACTGTTATGGTCCTTAACCTTTCGCTTCTATTCTTTTCATGTTCACTTCATTGGTTACTAAGAATCGTAAGTACTTAGAATACTATGATTGATTGGAAACCGAGGTTGAGACCCCCTATGGGGTCTCTGGAACGTAGGCCATAACAAGGCTCATTGCTCATCCTTCATTCACACTTATGAGCAATTGCTCATAGGTCGCAACTGGACGCTCTTACGGATTTAAGTATTGGCCCGCGTCCTTCCTGCTGGCTTAATGGAGTTGTGAGCCAAGGAATTTATAACACTTTGATCATAGAGCCGGGCAGTGACAAAGAAAAAGAGTCACCGTCCCGGATTCGTCCCCGCATCCCCTGCATATAGGATCAGCAACAAGCCCAAACCTGTGTGACCTCTGAGAAGGGAGTACCCAGTGAGAATTGACTCCAAAGTTCTCAGGGTTGGCTTGTTCAGTCCCAGTAGCTTTTTCGTTTCGTTTAGGTTAGCTCTGCCCCACAGTACCTTTGTAGTTCTACCTGAAGGACTACAATACTATTATCAACGTTGCGATAGTGAAGATTTCTTATTTAACCTATCAGTGAATCACAAGTTTGGAGCGCTATCTTAAATGATTTAGGAAAACATAAAATATTTTCTTTGTTTTTAGTTTAGGTCATCCACGCTACCATGATCGGAAATCTTGTTTCGTTTCCTATTGCCTTCGTTATTTCAATGTTTCTCCTTCATTTATTTAATTGCTTATGTCCTTGGCGGCGGACTAGTTTTATCTCTAATTCTACTTTATACTACAGCAAATTTGAAATATTTTGGGTATATACCGTTTAAGTTAAGTGAGCCCTTTAGAGACTGGTTGACTGGAAGTTGATATGATGATGGTTAAGAAATTTCTGGATGGCCACCTCTCAAGGTCGAGCAAGGTTATACTCATTACTGACGAATTTTCTGTTTCCTCCTGGAGGGCCGTTATGTCTGAACCTTTAGTTGTTATTAATTGCTGCAGGTATGGTGGTTGAATAACCGTCTGCTGAACTTTTTAGGTGACCTCTGTACAATGGAGCGGCATGCCAGTAGCTAGAGCCAAATTAAAGGTAGGGCGTCTGAAATTTGAAGTCGGCCTCAAATTCTGGGTGCATTTGGGATACATCATCTCATGCGAAGGGAACTTTTTTTTGAAAAAAAAGCTTTTTTTTTTATAGCTGAACTAAGACAGGTACCTTAAATGAAAAGACGTTCAAATGCGAGAAACACCAAACCTGTAATTAGTATTGAAAAGGTAGATTCGCACGAAACAGTGTTACATCCGAATGTTGTCACTGATGTAAAATGTTCATACGTATCTCTGAAGAATTGCTTTTGTCGGTATAGAACTTCTAATATTTTTCCGCTCTGATCTCCTCGACCATTCATCTCATTAAAGCACCTTTTCACAACAGTGGCTTCTTTTTTGGAAGGAATTTTTATACCTGAAAAATAATTGCAATTACGGATATGATTTTTTTCATTAATTTTTTTACAAGAATTATATATTTATTTGTTGAGCACATTTAAACTTTGTCCAACTCATCAAGACATAAAACTGAATCTAGTAGATAGATCTTTTTTGTCTGTAAGTCTTCTTTTCATTTCACCTGTTATTATGTGTACAGTTTCTTCATAATATTCCGCTTTAAATGACCGAGCTTAAATTATGACTGCAGTGTTTTGACGAGAAGGTGGCTGGATCAACCATACAGCACAAAGTCCTCTAGATGTCTTGCCTTTAGCTATCTCCTCTGGGAAATATTTTCTGATTCTCTTTCTACAATAGTTTTTTATAAATTGAACCATATTGACAACCATATAAAATCAGTCGTATTCGGATACTTTAGTAGAGTCAGTAAATGACATAAAAGGCCTGAGTCAATTGCATGTCACTCATACGGTTGTACCGAATTTAAGACGTTTTACCGAACGGAGTGCTATTCACATGTTGTATGGTTGGCCGTTGGCGAGTACTGATGTGGAATTTTGGGATTACACTCACTGATAATTGAGTGTACACGGACTGCACTGCATGGTAAAACACACACGGTCTTACATTTTCTTTATGTGAGCATCTATATGACAGCTGGGTACCTTCTGGGTTTTTCTTTCGTAGAAGTATGGCCTAGGCAAATAAGTGAATGACCGATATTGTACGGAAAAATTTAGGTCATCTTGCTGGCTCGATCAAAATGACCGACTAGCTCGCGACCGACATATCACTTGCAAAATACGATTGAAATGAAGGTGACTGTTAGTGATGGATTGGTAAGACAGTAAGATGGCGGTCACACTCAGTCTCGGATCGAGTGGGGGGGATCGTGGGGGTCATGGTCCCCTAAATTTGAAGAAAAAAATATTTAATTAATTGAGTTATTTGATTATTTATATTTATTATTTTATATTTTTTATATTTATATAACTCAACTTCAAAAACATTTTTTATTCCAAAGCATAAACAAAATAAAAATTTATTTCAATGAACATAATTGTACGCATGTGATGTATGTGTATAGGTTTTTCTCAGAATCTGAATTTGGGACCCCACTTTGGGTGATCCAAAACCCTCGAGGAACACTTACCAAGCCACGAAACAGACTCCATCACTACCACATCATAGTCCTAACTTATTCCTTACTCCTAACACTCTAAAATATTTGCATCGTTCTTATACTGCAGAAAGTGGGCTCACTTTTATAGAATTTTCTTTTGGTCTAAGCACCAAGTACCAACTGAGAGAGAACTGTACAACAAATAAATAAGTGCGTTCGTTGAAATAAATGTTTTGAAATTGATTATTTGGGTTAATTAGTGATAAAAAGTGTTTTACCAAAAGCAATATATGCATAGATACTCAACAGAAATTCGAAAGGTTTTATTAAAAACCCTTTTCAAATTTCCGCCAGTGGTTTTTTCAATGTTGACACCGACGTAAGAACTATTTTTGACACAAAAAATTGTACCAGCATGAAATAGCATATCGAGCAGTCCATATTATGTCTGTAGTACAGGCAAAATAGGTCAAAATTCGAAGTTCTTAAAAAATACATATCCTTGTAGAGAGATATAAGCTCTTCAAGATTCTGAAGAGTTCCGAGTAGTACAAAGTGAGCTCGACCCTACAACTCAGGTATAAACTCCCTCTGCGAAACGGTCCGCATGGGTCTAAAAACATCTGTTTGGACCAGTTTTGCAGCAGACGCTATGCGTGAAGCATTGTGTATATTATGTATGCTCAGTGACAACTGGTACACTTCGCGAAAAGTCGATGAGCGCGCAGAAAAACTGAGAATAGTTAAAAAAGCAACTGAAATAATAAAATGCCATATCGCTGACATGGTTTACGAAGATGGGTCTTGTCCACAAAGTAATGGCTTTTTAAATAACATCGAAGGCTATGTTCCGGAATCCCTAACAATTTTTTTAGAACAATTAATAGTAGATTTTTTATTGCATCGAGTTGTATGGCAAATAAATAAAACGTACGGGGAAATTTGTGCACGTGAAAAACCATTTTGGAAAAAATTCATGCATTATCGTTGATGCTTACGGAAATGACAAGAGTACATATAGAACTGAGCAACAACGACGATACTTGAAAAATAAATTTGCGGATAGCTTATTTGATGAAATTATTATAGCTTCTGTACCCAAGAAAAGGTTTTGTCAAATGATAAAAAATAAAATCCGGTCAGATGATGCGGATGTTCTCATTGTTGAAACTGCAATTGAAAAATCGAATACAGGAAGAACATCTGTTGTTGGCCCCCATTGTTATCTCCCGAAGATAAAGATATAATTCTCATGAAACCGGGAACAGGAAAAGTTAAAAGGAAAACTGTTTCCTCATCAGATTCAGAAAAGTCACGAAGGTGTGCGAAAAATAATTCTACATGCTTTTAGTGGCTGCGATACCACGTCCACAATATTCCAGAAAGGAAAATTTGATAATCTTCAGACTCCTACAAAAAGAAAAAAGTTAGCCAGTGTGGTTACAATTTTCAACGATCTCGGATCAACACCTACGCAAGTATGAAAGACCGGTGGAACCCTGTTTCTCTTTGTATATGGTACAAAAAAAAAAATTAAGACCTTACACTGAATGATTACAGATTTAGCCAATTTAAAAAATCATTGCAAAAACAGAAGTCGATCCTAGAACTATTACCACCGACTTCAGAAGCAACCGCTTAACATTCATTCCGAGTATTTCACCAAATTCAGATGTGGCTTGGAAATACAAAGAATCCAGAAGAATGGGGATGGACGAAAGTGAATGGTTTTCTACAACCAACGACAACACTTCTCGCACCAGCTCCAGAATCAACTGTGCAACTGATTGCCATGAGAGATGTGGTTGCAAATAAGCAGGGCTAAAATGCTCCCCAATTTGCGGGAATTGCCAGGGAGTGCAATGTCACAATCCGTAAAGTTTTGAAAGTTTCGCGGAGTCGTTTGATTAAGGTTTCGATCCAGATCACGCAAGCGAGGGGCCTGATGCAGGTGATATTATTTAGGAGGATGATCCTGCTTATTCCGATGCTTTTTAGATAAGACGAGAAGAATAAAAAAAATGAAAAAAATGTAGATTAAAAACACTTTTTTCAATAAACAATGTTTTGAACGTCAATTCATACTAAATAAATTAACGTAGAAAGTAATTACTGTTTTTTTAATCATTTCTGTGTAAGGCCTGAGACTCAATTGGAGCTTTTCAGGCTTTATCGCCAGCTTTCTGCTAAAGCTGACTGAAAAAAGTCGAATTTAACACAACTGGTGTTTTTAACATTTGCAACTTTAACTTGTTTATGTTGAGAACTTTTATTAAGGAACGACAGTTAATGCATCCGATTTTCCAAAATTTCGATAAATTCATGCTTTTTTGGATAGTTTCGAGATGTACCAATTATATGCCATTCTCATCTGATATTCTGCATTCGGACAGTTGGCAACATTAAAATGTTCCCTCAAGTTGGCGGTCATTGAGTTTGAAATTTGCAATTTGATCAAATCTCAAGCCAGCATGAAGCTGGCAAAAAAGTGAAAGCTCCAATTGTGCTCTTCTACATTGATTTATTTACATTGTCAACAAATCTCAAGTTGGCTGAAAAGCTCCATTTGTGTTTCTGGCCTAATTCAATGTACAAGTTTCAATGTATTTGCGAAAAATTAATTTACCCCACTTTTTTCAATATGGCGGGCTCAAACACCACCTTTAGAGCTCGGGACTTATCAGTTCTTGAAAATATATGTATTTTTGAATATCCATGCCAAATTTCAACAACTACTAATATGCCAGTGTGTAAAACTGAGAAAAGTTTGGTTTAAATGACTCCTGCAGTTTGCACCCCAAACTACTATTCTATTAAAAAATTGACTTTTTGCGAGTCGGACTCGCGCACGAAGGGCTCCGTACCATCCTACAAAATTTAACACTATGTACTTTTTATTTATTTTTTCAAATGGAAGTAGGCGTCATGTGAAAAAATAATGCTTTCATTTGAAAAAATAATAATAATGCTGTCATTTGAAAGAATGTGCCTACTTATGATAATAACAATGAATGAGAATAAAACGAGGAAAAAAAAAACGCCGAAAAAATCACGTTCGTTGTATGGGGCCCCCTTTAATTTTTAATTTAATTTAATTTTTATTATTTAGCGGCAATAGAAATACACATTCTGTGGAAATGTCAACTGTCTACCTATTACGGTTCATGAGATACAACCTGGTGAAAGAAAGTCTTAGTAATAAGGTTCCCGTTGTTACCCTTTGAGTACGGAACCCTAAAAATGACACATCATGTAATGCGGAAACCTTCCTAATACCTCACTATAGCATTGCGGTGCTAAACTAAGGGACTTACGGCACTGGCTGTTTTTTTTGCTCAATTTAATTTTAATTTGTAAGATGAATTCCCCCCCCCACCCCGCTATTTCAATGCTAGATTCGCCTATGGTCACACTAATGAAGTATGCTGTATGCAATACGCAGTATGCGGTACCTACTACGACTGAAATTGCGTTGTAAATACATTTGATTTTAACACTGTAAAGCGGTCACATTGACGATATAGCACTAAAAAGTTTGCAGTAGAAACTGTATGCAGCTTTCGGTGCTTGTTGCATGCAGTATTTACTACTATTTGCTCAGAAATTGAAGCGATAAGTCACTTAAACAGAAAATTCATTCGATATTTTTCTTTGTCGATTACTGTTAAAAAAACAAGAACAAAAGAAACAAGAAAACAAATTATTTCGTTATTTTGTGCATTTTTTGTTAAAATGGCTGAAGATATTGCTATCAATATAAAATTTGTGGAAGTGGTGGAAAACTGTTTTTGCTCATTCTGTAGAAACCCTTGAATTTTTCATCATCCATAGACTCGTTAGAGACAATTGCTGAACTATGTTACAAATTTTCTCTATAAAATTACAAAATCCAACTCCTACTTTTTGACAAGTGGTTACGGCATCTTAAAAACCACCAACAATTTATAACTTCTTCTTCCGATGAAGAGATTTTGTTATGGTAGTATGAAGAGTGATTGACTTCGACGTGAAGTCCAGATTGTCAGGCTGAGCTGACAGATCACTCGGCGGACAGCGTTGACTGCAAGGCGGCACGCTAGCTCGCCTCGGCTATTGGCGGAGAGTGTTGGGAGGTTCCACGAAAACCTAGCGCTGTGCCACCAGCCATGTACAAAAAAATTCGTGCTTGTCAAATCAAAGGCCGTCGCACATACTCAGTCCTGAAGGGACCTTTACACTACTTACCACTTACTTATCTGGAAGCGCTGATATTCTGCCTCCATCGCCGTTGCCTCAACCACCCTGCGATACTGTGGGCGAGCTGATGCAGTATCCCTTAAGGTTGAGCACTTTTAACAGTGAGCAAAGCCGCCTATCGTTGTAGTTGTTCACACAAAAAAGATCAAAAGAAAATCCAAGGTGCCTAGGAGAACTGACAACTTAGTTCAATAACCTGATATACATATATATATCTACACTTAATACTACCAACCAGAAGCTGAATCTCTTGGTGATACGTCCAGTACGTGAAGGTGCTCAACCCAATGCCACCATACCTTATCGATGCGGCATCTAAGTAGGCACATCCAGTGGGCTAATATGCGCAAATTGTTAATTTGAAGACGGTAATATGGAATGCGGCCAATAATGTATGGATTTCCAATCGGTGAAAACATTTATTGTGCAGGATTTTGACACCCCAACAGATACGTATGTATCTAGTATGCAACTAGTATGAATGAAGCGTCATTGATGGGATACAGCGGGTAGATCTCTTCGTCTAGTATACAAAGAAGTTTATTTTATTACCTCTATAAGCTATTAGAAGCGGTGTGCATTGGGTACATCCCGTACTCTGGTAAGCTTAATTATGCACCTGAAGACGTCCATATAGGTTACGGTATTTAGTGAGTGAGGCTACACTTTCTAATATGCAAAGATGACAGATATATCCAGTATCTGACTTAATCAGATTCTATATCTCATAGCTTTTTATCGTCATCGCCTGCCTGTAGCGGATTTATGAGTCCTTCGAGTACAATAAGCTCTCGGTATATATTTTTTTGATCGTCGGTAAGTGAGCGGCACACGCAAATGTAAGTTTCACGTATTCGGCCACAATGAAAATGAGAAAAAGCATGCGTACTTACTTGGGTTTATTTCTACAATTTCCTATACTTTTTCATAGAGTTCTGGTAGGCAAACAGTACCTTTTATATTCCTGGATGCCTTTTTCCCTCGATTTTGTTGTTGTTGTTTTGATTTTACTTTTCTGTCGGTTTTCTTCTACATTGCCTTCTTTCTTTTCGATTAATTTCCTTGTTTTTAATTGGTTCTTCTGAATTTTCACTTTTCGTTGTTCTGTCTCTCTGTACCTCAACCTTACTTTTTTCCGCACCTTTCTAGAAATCAGGTTTTTTCTTCTCGACCTACCGGATTCTTCTTCTTTTTTTTCTTCCTTTTTTTCTCGGGCACTTGTCCCAGTCAGACTTGAATCGTCTGGTCGAGTCTCGTCAGCAGCACATTCGCCGTGTGGCCCACGCTGTGTGCTGCTGCTATCCATCGGGTAGCATACTGCTGCCTGCAGTACGCTACGACCATAACAATTTTTAATATAGGTGTTGCACTCAATACTGCGTCAATTTGAACAACATGGCAACCTAAAGTAAGTCCTGCATACTTCATCAGCTTGACCGCCGCCTAACCCAGGGATTACACGAAATAGTACAGCTTGCATGCAAGCCTCCCTTCCAACACGATTTTTAACTAGACAGCAGAAGGCAGTTCGGTTGATGTCTTATCATCTGGCATGCAAGTTCGTTTTAAAAGTGGCATTGGGCCTTACGAATATTGGAAAATTTTAGCAATAAAAGAAGTAGCAGAATGATAAAAACCCAAGACAAAATGAAAAGGAAGGTCTTGGTAAATGATGTAATGCAAATGATCCCAGAAAATCTAATTTTTCCAGAATAAATTTATCAAAATCTCTCAAGCATTTCTTTTCCGCCATCTTGAAAACTGTATAATGCAAAATTACTATCACCTCAACTGCCATGGTTTTTCATGTTACACGTGCAAGAAGTATGTCAGTGCAGCTTGCATGCAAGCTGTACTATTACGTCTAATCCCCGGGTAAGGTGAGCATTGCAAACATGGCTGAGTAATGGCTGACTGGTCAGTGTTGCCGATCGTACAGACTTGCTGCGACGAATTAAGAAGTGACGTCTCCGTAGAATACGGAATAAGTTGCAAATTTTTAAGGTAGGGTATTGCCCCTCTATGCCATTCTCTAGCTCCGGCCCTGTGGAGCGGTCTAGAGCCGAAACCTCGGAATGCTCTTCTCTTAATCTGGACGGAAATACTGGCGTGGATTAATTGCAAAGTAAATTAGTATGCATTCATTTTACTTACTCGTGATTATTATTGGTAGCGGAGCTTCGCTGACTGCGCATCATTCATACCCTTTTCTTCCTTTTCTAATCTCTCTTTTGAGTTTATTTGGTCTATTTCCTTTCTAAAATTTTCGTTTCTTCCTTTCACCATTCCCATCCCACTACTTATTATGATTCCGTGGAAAATACTTTTTGATCGCCTTAGTTTAGAGTTTTACTTCTGTCTGTCATGACTATTTTGTAAAAGAAGACCTTTTCCGATATCTCGGACTCTTCTTCTCCTTTTTTCCTTTTCTTCAAAGGCAGCGAACCCTGGCACTAGAAAATACTCAAAATTTTCTCCTCAGTAAAAAATTCCTTAATTTTAATTTTAAACTTTTGCTGCTCAACCGAACTTTCAAAGAAAAATCTCTTTAAAAAGAGGGATTAATCCCTCGATATTGGAACACTGGGAGGAGTGTGCTTGACATTTCGCCCGCCAAAACCTGCTCTACCCTGTATTTATGTATCTGCATTATCATCAGTGCTCAGCGCTACCCCCTCAGTCTATTAACTGAAATTTAAAAAAAACATGTATTGTTCTTTCTCGACTGTATAAAGTGCATGCTGTGTTCATATAAAATTATTAAAGTACATTTTTTTTCTTGTTAGCATCTTACATGTATTCTTTATTTTCTTATCAGTGCGAATGACATATAAAATCATCGCCACGGATGAAATAAACCTCTTCTGCAAAAACAATTCACTTTGAAAATTTCTTCGTCCTTATTTACCAACATTTTAGATACGAGGTGGCGGGCGTGTTCAGTTAGGAATCTTTTACACGCAAACTTAATAATAAACAAAACTTGAGTCTTCTTAACTTTGTGGTAGGTTTTTTATTTTGCGTAACCATCTTTGAAATGGTTCTTGTTGTTCGGAAAATGTCTCAGTTCAATGTGCCAGATAAATCTACACCACAAAATACTCTTAGAGATAAATCGGGTTCATTATTTTGGGGCATTCGCTGGTACGTTCAAATGTTGTAATCGGCTTCGAAATTGTCACCGTTGTTGTTCGTGCTGTACCGTATATTCCTTCTTACACCATTTTACAAGGACAGGGACAACGACGAGAAACTTTTCGTTTCATTATTTAATCATTTCTGTCTCAAAACTCCATTTCTCTAGAGCTTTACTTTTAGAACCTACACTCGACTCCTTCCAGTCGGTTGCAGATTTTTTTATTTCTGCCGCCTGCGTTATTTTCTTGAGGAGGAAAAAAATCGAAGTGTGAGAGGAGGATAATCTGAGATAAGAATTTATAGATCCTAACAAATGCCCACTTTGCATAAACAAGAAATTAAATGAGTCGAACAAACGTTGCGATAAAAATGGACCGCAACGTTGAAATATGGATGGATGCTGAAGTACAGTTATAGGCTGCGAAGAGGACTTCCGGTATATATGTGTGTGTAATACAATATTTTGCAAACTACATAATAATTCGCCTTATAAAACCATTGCTGCTCTAACGATACCAAAGTCTCCTTTGTATTATATTATAGCTGAGAAGGAAGAATTCATCATTTCCTCGTTATTTTGTCCAACTGTTCGATTCGTTGGTTTCGTTATAGTCTTTGGACGTAATTTTCTTTGAGTTTTCCACTCTATTTCGGGGAGGAGAGTTTCAAAGAAAACTTTCTCAATAAAAACAAATCGACTGCAGTTTGCCTTGCAGCGATGTCTCTTTTCTTCTCTTCTCTTGCCATGTTGATGCTTTCTGGGTTTCTTTACTCCTGTTGTTGCTGTTATTATAGAAAACGGGAAATACCATATTTTGCCGACAACAAAAAGGACCCACTTCTGTTCTGTTTTGACTATTCCGATTGGAAGTGTTTCCTGCATTCTATGTTGATTGAAGCTTCTGGAAATAAATGCAGCGATTGCTCGAGGCTCTGTTATTATCCTGATTTTAAAAGAAAAAAATATATATATGTTTTGTATGTGTATGTATATGTCAATTCTCAAATATGTGATGTTTTTTTTATTGCATATTCGTTTCTCGTTTATAATTTCAAGATAAGTATATGACGTGTCAAGACGTAAAGGATAATGTGCTGTGAATGATTGGTAAATAAATCACACTTTTACAAAACAGCCACTGTGAAATGCCTCACTTTTATTTTTTTTCTGCCATATTTCAGTAATTAATTGATGTCTTTTGATACACCTGAATCAGATACGCCTTCCGTTTGAGATTTTCTTTGTGTTCATTCAATACACGTGACACGCGTCCTTTTAGATCAGTCCCCTTCTCAATGATAGAAAGCACTTCACCACAACCAACCTGCCGCACGTCGCATTACAAAAACATTTTCATGGAAGCTTTTACTTTTGACTATTGACGAGAGTTCTGAAAAGGTGTTTATTGCCTTACAAAACAAAATCGTTTTGTGTCGTCTTTTTTGAAAGAGGAGACCAACATGAAATCAATTACCCCTCACACAACCCAATATTTCGCATCAATTGAAGTATTTTAGGATAATTTCTCATCACCACCAGAACCGTCCCGTCGCGTCGCATCGATGATGATGAGGCTATTTTGCGCACTTTAATTAATTTCTTGACAAATGAGCGTTCTCATTCCCTTCTATTATCATAGACTCAAATTTTCAGCGGTTATCATCATAGGATAGGTAGGTACTTACGGAATTCTAGGGTGCGGAAATTAAGAATACCTTCTTCTATTCCACCCTTCATATCAATTATATTTAGAGGATGACTAGGATTGGAACATTTTTGTACGTGCCCCGGCCGTCGTCCATCGGCCGGAGTTATCGATTAAATTGACGAAAAAAGTCCAATCGAAAGATGTTTTTTTTTTCATTTTATGAAAAAGCAAAGGAAAAACTTTCCAGGGTTGGGCCTTTTATTCCGTAAATTTCATGAAATTTGTTGAAAACTTTCCAATTAATAATTGAGCCTTGAGGTAGGCCAAAAGAACTGCTTTAGGTTGCGGTTGAACTTTTCCATACCCACGAAAGCATTCTTGTGGTACTTTTAGAGTTATGAAGAAAATATTCTAGAAAAAATTTATTCGATTGCCTCTAGTGGGTAAAGGCCCATTGAAAATATCTTTCAGTTGGGGATTTGAAATTTAATTTGAATATTATTGAATTGGCCTTATTGGAGTTCAATGAGTTCAATTTCCACAGTAGTTATATTCTTTTGCACTCATAAACGTTTCTTTGTTTGAATTGTTGAGAGCTGGAGAAAAGCAATTGAACGTTGGGAGCTTATGAATTTTACATGAAATTAGTTAACTTAAAATGAAATTTGAATGGTGATTATGTTTCAACTTTTTATATATAAAATTGGATGTTTTTCGATAATAAATCATTTAGGTCCTTTCATCCCTTATATCCCGTAAATAATTACCTTCGAGCGAACTTTGTTTTGCGGAATAGATTTCAGTTCATTTCAGGATCTTCCAATAGTTGTGGTTTCTGCTTGTACGACTTTTGTTCATATTAGATCCTGGTCGCTCCGATACGTTTTGGCTTCGTTGAACACTATAACCGAGATCTTGTTTAGTAATGTTGTTTCGTTCAATCCGATTCTACTTGCTTCTTTCATATTCTTCATCGATTCTGTCCTGGATTACGCATCTTTCAAATTACTCATTTGACACTCATAATCTGTTCAGTGAATTTTTCCGGTTGGATTCGATAATGTAAACACCTATTCACAAAAGTCTATAAATATTGTAGGCCTTCACTATTTCATAGCCATAAAGCAAGAATAAACCTACATTGAAATCAAACAGCCGTAGTTTTGCTTTGATTCAGATCTATGTCTTTGGAGTTCCATACCGTTGCTTGTTTGGAAATGGCCATTTTCGATTTGTTTTAATGGGACCGAAGATCTGAAGGTTTTGCTTGTGTCAGTCTGAATTTTCCTGGTTTTTACTGGATTAATTTTTAGGCCAGCTGGAAAACTGTCTACACTTCAAGATTTTGAATTTGTTTATTAAGAGGAAGGTACTGGTGACTATAAGCATGCAGCAAATATAATCAGCGTTTCATGCTGCAGGAGTTGTTGTCGAGAGGGTACCAAATTTCTGTCAATCGGTTTGAAAGTCTTCTTGTAATCTATGAGTGTTTAAAAGGGTATAAATTGATCTAACGAAATACATGGAAAAAAAATTGAAGAAAAAAGGGAGCTTAAAGTCAAACTCTTAACTCAAAGCAATGATGATCTACTGTCTTGACAAAACCAAAGATATTATAGAGAATTCAGCAAGAAAAGATAAAAAAAATATAACAACAAGATCACAACAGAAACCCAATAAGTATAGTTGAACTAAACATTATGCGAAGACTGCACAATAAAATAAAATCACTGACAAAAACAAGGAGGTGCAAAATCAAATCAGCCAATAAATAAATAGATAGGGAAGGTCTTATGCTAATATCGTCATAAAACCAAATCCACAGATGAAGAGAATACTTAAGCGAAACTAACTTCATCGAGATGCTGAATTTGCAAATCTCCTAAATCTACACTTTAGTTATCAACAATTATTCATATCCTTACTACTATTCATGGTCATATTTAACGAAGTAATAAGAGTATCTAGGTAACGCCAAAAGGAACTACATGAGCACAAACAAGTCGATTAGGAGACTTAAATTACGCAGATGAACTCATTTTACTAGAACCCAATCATTCAACGATATGAAAGCAAGATTAACATTTTAGAAGCATCTGCAGGAGAAATTGGTCAAAGAATAAAATACTTGGACAACAGAATACATACGAATCAATACGAAAAATACCAGTCACATAAATAGAAGAAATGTCGCAATTCAACTGCCTCCGGTAGTATCAAGTATCATTACTGCAAGTGGGCGAGCAAATGAAGACTTAAACGAAAGGTTGAGAAAACTAAAAATGAACGAAAGAATATCAAATTACGAAAATAAAATTCTACGGAATCGAAAGATGGCTTGTCAAGAAAGCTAGTTCCAACACACTCCAAATAATGCTTGAGGATTAAAACCATGATTTTTGGAGTGTAACGAAGTTACATACATTTCTAGACACCAGCGAAAACGAGTGTGTAGCAGCCGCAACAATGTAAACCAGCCGCCGAGAGGAGAGCGCACTACTGATAAGCAGCTCAGTAGTGTCCCGTGCTGGTGGCGTGATAGTAGAAGGGAGCATTCTACACCCGACGCCTTCAGCCAGACTGCCTATAAATAGCCGGCAGCCAGTAGTAAGATCACTCAGTGGATCACCAAGCATCGAAGTGAACACAACCGAAAACTACAAGTCACCGATCATCAAAATATCCGACCGCGAGAGTACAACTCCAAAGTGGAATACCAGAAGGCTGGCTATAAAAGTCAGTCAAGTACCGAAAGATTAGTCAGTTGCCTCCCAGCAGCTCGACTAGACACATCTCCCGTCCAGTCCTATCCGCAAGTCGTGTTGACTAGTTCATCGACAAGCGCACGTTAATCGTGCTGGCCTGAGAATTAGTAAGCGCACGCATTCCGTCCCCGTACCCCGTGTAGGCTACTCTGCCGATAAGCGCACGTTAATCGTGTTGATCAGAAGAGTAGCGAGCGCACGAATATAAATTCCGTCCCCGTACCGTGTTGGCTACTCTGACGACGAAGCGCACGTTCATCGTGTTGGTCAGAGGAGTAGTAAGCACACACGTACATTCCGTCCCGTACCCCCGTGTTGGCTATTCTGACGACAAGCGCACGTCATCGTGTCGGTCAGAAGAATAGCGAGCGCACGCTCCGTCCCGTACCTCCGTGTTGGCTATTCTGACGACAAGCGCACGCAATCGTGTTGGTCAGAAGAATAGCGACCGCACGCTCCGTCCCGCATCCCCGGTTTGG
The DNA here is from genome assembly GCA_963930735.1 of Dioctria linearis. NCBI lineage: Eukaryota > Metazoa > Arthropoda > Insecta > Diptera > Asilidae > Dioctria > Dioctria linearis. The sequence continues at coordinate 51,646,177 of OZ005741.1, read as the reverse complement.
CTACTCCTAACGACAAGCGCACGTTAATCGTGTTGGTCAATGGAATAGTAAGCGCACGCTCCTACCCCGCACCTACGCCGCGTAGTCCTAAGTTATTGTAAGTAAGTGAGTGAGTAGGTTAAGTAGTGTGTGTGTTACGTATACCGCCCGAATCGCAGAGCTAGAACAGCGCTCTGAACCTAGCAACGTCGGAAAACGGTCCTGGACAATCTCCTGACTGCCCGCACACCAACTACCGACGTTACAGAATTAAGGCAAATCAAAAATTTTGAACTGTGGTCAATTACGTAACAAGAAGTAATAGCGGTTCAGATATAATTAGGAAAGCGGAAATGGAGAAAGATCTGAACAAGACAAAAACAAGAGTGTGAAAAAAGGAAAACTGAAGGCGAGAAAAAACTGAAAAACGAAAGGTAGTAAAATTTTAAATTATATCAGTTCTTAAACTTACAAAATAAGTGTTAGCCCAACCGGTAACTGGCAGTTCCGAACCTTCCTTCCTAAAAAGCAAAGGTCAAAAGTGACTTAGCTAAATAGACTGAAGATTGCGAACTGAACGATGCAGAAACCGAAATTTTGTCTGGTTAATTTTAGATTTTTAGGGAAACTAAATAACAAAGATATAAAAAATTGAATAAAAATTAAATATTAAAAGAATTAAAAATATGTGAACGAGAGTAAAATTTTGCGCGATAACATAGAGTCCTACAAGGTTGGCCTGCAAGCACTTGAGCGGTTGCAAGTGAAAGTGGCGGCAATATTTCCCGCAGCATTTAAAGGAATTCCAAAGCTGCCAAATTTTTTTTTGGGTGCAACACCCATGCGGTCGCCGCCCGTCGATAGGATGTCATACCTATTTAAAAGGTCTATACACAAATAATTATTCGTTGGACATTAGAATGGAATCCACAGGGAAAATGAAAAAATAACACTGATAGAAGTCAAGAAGACAGATCGTTGAGAATAGACTCTTTCCCTTTGGGAGGGAAGTGAAGAAGAAAAAGACAATGGGCTTGAACAAAAAGGTTTGCATTTTTTAAAATCATTTGGAAGATAAGTCTATTATGACTACGACTTGAATTTCAGCTTCTGTCTGATATTTGCACCAAAGGAAATTTAGAAAACGAACTATTATTAATTTTATTTTTAGACTGTGGAATTTTTGGATCTTTTTCTATCGAACACTTTACTTTCCGTATGCATTTTTCTTTAATTTGATAATATATGTAGGTACAAACGAGAGTTGCTTAACTACGTTTATCTACAATACTTACGAAGGCGCATGTTTGCTGTGCTAATCAAAAATTAATATATAATTTCTTTTTCACCACTTGATAAACTACACAGTAAAAATAATTTCCTAAAGTGAGTGGCAACAATTTGTGCCACAAAGGAAATCGTAGATTAGGTTTTTATCCCTAAAATGTAGGTAAGTTTTCTTCCCCAAATGTAGGGAATGGGCCATCCCACACGAACACGAGTATACTTGATGCAGTGCAGTATGCAAACAGGTTTTCTGAGGAAGAGAAGAGAAGAAGCAAAGAGTTATCTCTCCAAAGTGTAAAAATATCTCTTTGTACCTTCTCACCTCTTCCCTAGAAAACCGGCATGCATACTGCATCAAGAATTCTCATGTGGGATGGCCCAATATGTGATCGCGCCACACTCCACAATAGGTGATAGAGCACCACCCCTTAAAAAATATAAGAATGAGCTGAACAGCCCATATTACTAAGTAGTACGGAACTTATGTTGGTGCCCTGGGCACGCTCAAGCAAAATCTTGAAAAACAATATATGACTTATTTCCACAAACAATGTGCGAATTATATAAACGAAAATATATTTCCATTAAAAATGTAGCATAATACCTAATTTCTTGAATGTTCTCTTCCCTATATAACATTTTGGGAATTCTACGTACTTTATAGGCGTTCTGGAGCCAAATACCTGAATTTATTGAATGTTTCATTGATTTGGGGAAATTAAACTGATTTTTCCTTTGTATCAGAGAAAATTACATTTATTTTTAGGGAAAAACGTGTCTTAAATTTAGGGAATAGTCCTATTATTTTTTTTTACAGTGTAGAACGAAACATACATATAAATCAGAGCTTGAAACTTTTATGACTTTTTTCAAAAAAGTCTCCAGAACACGAGTTATTATTAACATTTATTCCATAAGAATTAAACAAAATTATAAGAAATGAGAGTTTAAAATAATAAAAATTCGTAAGTTTTATTATTAAGACCTCCGCAATAACCATAATTTTTAACTGTTAGACTTAAAAAAAACTTTCTAATAGTATTTCGAGACTTTTATTTCATACAAGAGACTTTTATTTTATAAAAAGCTTTTTAAAAGTCTTTCTTTATGTTGATTATTTAAATATTTCCAGTATTTACGGTCTGATTTAAAACACAAGCTTCTTTCGCTGTTTATAACATTTTAATCGATTTTATCCATACGGACATTCACATAGGATAGGGATATCATAAGTATTGGTCTTTTGGACTAATTCTAGCCTATTTACTTGTTTTTATTTAATTTAATTTTTTTTAATTTTCCTTTAATTAACAAAAAACTCATCTTGGGGCTCGAACCCATTACAGACAGACAGAGTCTGGAGTTTTCTCACGTTTATATGATATAAACGAATTATATTATGTACCTATATGGATCAAATCGAATAAAATGTTATAACTAGCGGATCTATTTAAATAAAAAACATAAAGAAAGACTTTTAAAAAGATTTTATAAAATAAAAGTCTCAAAAGATTTTTATAAAATAAAAGTCTTAAAATACTCCCAAAAAGTTTTTTTTTTTGTTAGATAAAGGTCTGAAAAGCCCTAAAGATTTTATTTTGTACAATAAAAATATACTCTTAACTTTTACTTTTAAAAATAAAAGTTAAAAATATTATTAAAATTTAATTTTTAAATATAAAACTTTCCAGACGGACTTAACTTAAAATAAGATTTAATGGAGAGTTATCTTCAAGTTCTGATATATGTGTATATAGATAAATGAAAGAATAAATAAATAAATATTAGGCTTAAGTAGATCCGTGTTTGTTTGGATTGGTTTACATGTGAAGTTTTTGCTCCTTTGCTTAGTGCGCCTTTAGATCTTTATAATTTTTCCGTTTTCCCTTCGCTTAAAAGGCTAAATCCTATATCCATTATTATAAATTAATGAGTAATATGGTCAAATGAGAGACTTACGGCTAGGTGCAATCACATGCTTCCCAGTATATAAATTTATCTATATCGTACAGTTCTTTTTGGTTTATATTAATAGCACTTTTCGCGACTTTAAACTCACATAATTTACATTTTTTAATATATAATTTTCGTCTTTATCTTTTCTTCCAAGAAGATGAAACAAGAAATGGAAAATCGGATTATTTTTGTTATAGAAAGTGTATTAACTAAAAATCGGATTTGAAATTGGATTGCAGATTCGGCTAATTGCCGGACGTATAATTTGATATGCTACAATATTGAATCGATATCCTTTGTTGAGAAGGTTGAAAATTAAGTGCAACACCAGGCTCTCTTCCTCCGCACCTGTGGAGTATTTATTTTTATTTGCAGGTCTTGTAAATGCCCCACGAAGGAAATCATTATCTGATAGGAAAACATGTAAAACTTGTTTTGCTAAAGGTAAGCTGAAATTGTCTATAAATGCCTTCCAAAATTAGAAATTAAAAAAGCAAAAGTTTATACGATTCTGTTTCACTCTTTATATTTTTCCAACATATTTTATAATATTTCGTCCAGTCATTTAGCTGGTTTTAAATTTTTAAAAATTTCTATTTTGAGTTTTCGAAAGCTCTTGAACTTTTAATGTTAGAAAGAAGGCGTATACTTAAATAATTAACAAAGATTGGCGGTATTCATGCAACTTACCTATTTATAAGATACTTAAAAGCTGATATGTGGGACTTATATGTACCAGTACCAGTACTTGGTGTTGTACTTGTAAATTTTTAAGTACCAGATTTTAAACCCAAGTCCTTGTACTGGTATTGGTACTTGTACTTGGAATTTTACATGCCTTCTTGGGATAATTTTAATTTATTGAGTTAAATTCTATTTTAATCGTATCAATGTTCTGGCCAAATAGAAAAATCTGAAACCATCACTTTGTCTATCCATATTCTGGTAATTTGGAAGCCGCTAAACTCTGCAACTTTCACTAACCCAGCAATTTTTCCATTCTAATTGCAAAACTTACTGGTCCACCCTAAATATGCTTTTAGTATTTATCCATAAACAATTCTGTTACTTTTCTACCCGAATTTTATTAAATTCATTTAAAAACTACTTCAGGTCTGTTAATTTTCATTTCATCGTCTTTGTTTACTTAAATAGCGTAGTTTTCCGTGCATCACTTTAAATGAATTACGGGCAGGAGTCTGTTTACCCAAGTAACCCAACAAGTAGTGGAGACGAGTATCAGAACTTTTTAAGGGGGACAACAACAGCTACATTTACCTTGGCGTGGTTTTCTTTTTATCTTTGTTTGCTGTTAATTCCATTTTGTTCTTACAAACTTCAGTTACTTTAGCGAAACCGCTAATTCCAGAGCTTTAGCTCTAAAGCGTATAAAGGGTAGCTAAAGAAATTAAGGAAAATCCCCAAACCATAACCCCTTTTTGGGTTTGTTCAATAATTAAGTACGTTCAGAGAATTGTTCTGGAATAGTTCAGACTTCACAGATCCAGACTAAAAATCCAATTACCAGGACTTGCGAGAAAACTTTTCTCCCAGCTGCACCACTAGCGGTTAAGCTAAATAACTACTTGCAAGCCTTTTTTTTTATATGTATAAGAGTTAAACGGAGGTGAATCAAATGCCGAGAAAAGTAGATAAAGGCAACAACTGAATGCAAAAATAAGCGGGCATTAATGCCATTGTTCTTACAGAGGGTCTGATTAATGAGGAGTTAAATGCATTGGACATTCTGGTGGGAAACTTGTCGGAGAGAAGAATAGTAGAAGTCCGGAGGTGGCTGATTTTCCCTTTATAGTTAGCTGCATTGCTGCTGCTGCTGCTGCTTTTCTTCAAGGTTAGTTTTCAAAATTTAATTTGAAATTTGAAATTTTCTTGGATATTGATCGATGGGGGAGTAATTTTTCTTAAATTAAAAACTTTCTTTTTCTTTTATTAATAATAAAAAGTATGAAGGTAGGTGTAGTAGTGTACGAGGAAAAATTCTTTCCTCTCTTTCCTAATAGAGCATGGGGCATGGGCATATTTAGTCTTAGGTTTGAATATGGGATGTCATAAGAATTGTGAGGAAATTTTATGTTAGAAAAAAGCTGAGCAGAGTAGCTTTCATGAGAGTAGGAAATTATCTATCATGATAGAATTCGAATTAGAGAGAGTGAGTGGAAGTGCAGTAGAGTTTATTTTCACTTGCGTAGTGAAACAGAGCTGCTAACTTTTGACTTTATACAAACTTCTAATACCTTTGAGTAAAAAACTTTTGTGGAAATGCTGCTTGTTTTTTTCCCCCCCAATTTAGTTCCTGTTAGCATAGCAACTATGTATACATGACGTGATAATCAAAAATGTTATAGTGGTACACGCAGATTTGTTTTATATATTATTAAGACAAGCTCAGAGGATGATGCAAAGCACAACATAACAGGAAGGTGATAAGAAAAGGATTACAGATTATAGGGAGAGCGATGGAGGTGCTGATGTATGTCATTTTTGAACCTTTAATTCCAAGAAAAGACAGAAAATGGTCGACTGTTCCACATTCACACAATTCGGGATGAAAAACATTATGAAATTTTACTCGCGCGGTTTACAGCGCGAGTATTGTACGTACGAATTAATCTATATTTTATGCACAACGAAGTTCGCAGACAGCATATCGTCACTGTTTTTACGAAATCTCCTATGTGACAAAAGTATAATTTTATAGGAGAGAGCAGAAACTGATCATTGACTATAAGAATTCTGCTTTATAATTATCACCAAGAATATTATTACACAAAGGAGTCTTTCTCCATGGGTAAAGAGCAAAACGGCGGTTGAGTTGATACCAAAGCCTCAAAATAGCTTAATGTGACACATGGGAGGTTCCATCAAAACAACGACGATGTGCAAAATAATAGCGAATTCAGAAAAGTCCATTGCATTGTATGAGGTATTTAAATATCTGAGAATTTACTTGTATAGGGTGATTTCTGTGTTAGAAACAAAGAAAAACATGTATTGCAAGTTGTCGGAAGGGGGTGGGGCGTGGGAATCTTAACGCTTTTCCTTTGGGTGATTCATAATTTTAACTAAAGACTTTTCAGGTATACTTGACATAAAGTTTTTTGTTTGTATCTCCGTTGATCTATCACGATTCGTCTTGAAACAAGTTTCCTGTAATAAATTAACAAAATGACCTCGGCTCACGTATGTATTCAGTTCCGATACCTTTCACATTTACGGAGCAGTAGACTTAAGTATAAAATTTGCAACTTTTTTCCTCAAAACTAAAATTTTCTGCCATTTTATAGCATGTGAATTCTACTACTACTCGTACAAAATTCAAAAAGGATTCTAAGAAAACGTTTGTAGAGCATGATACAACGATTAACAAAGTATGAACGAATTATCTATCAATTGGGTGCTTACGTCATTTTTAAAAAAATTTCGCAAAGTTGTTTTTATCAAAGTGAACAAATTATCTAATTGAAAATTTCTATGCTTTCCCACCTTCTAGCGAAGTGATTTACAAGGAGAAATTGATGTTTTAATTAAATATTTTTATTTCAATATATTCAAAACGTTTTTCAGTCAATAAAACAAGAAAAACTCAAAGCAAATTCGCTGGAAATGACATTTGTCTCCAAATTACGTTACAACACAACAAGTTCCAATCAAATCGGCCATATCTTGTTATTCTTTGTATCATGCAAGCACTGACATGAATATAAATGGACTAACCGATTTGATTTCAGAAAGTATGCTCCCTCTATCCATGCTACCAACTGTCGTAAACTGGTCCCATATTTAAATTATTTGGGGATTTAGTTATGTAACTAAATGGGATTTACCGAATTTATCACAAAAGTATTTGGGACTATTTTTGTTTGTAAATTTCAATTATGAGTTGAAAGTGTTTTTTACAAGGCTGTTACAGTTCAGTGGAAAAGTATGCTCTCACGGATAGAGCCAAAAATATAAAAATGGTGTTATTTGCTTTCATGCATTTTTGGTTCAACGAGCAGTCCATTTATATACATGTCAGTGCATGCAACTAGTGAAGCATTGCGTGGAAATATTAGCTGTAGTACTTGACTTATAAATAATTGCGACTTTCTTAAACGCGATTTTCATGCAAATACCCAGGCTTATCCACAACAAAAGAATATCAATAATTTTTTTGTTTATATCGACAAATGAATATTATCGCATTTTTAGACATGTTAAGATATGCACTTCATAGACGTAATACGAACTTATACACCTAAGTTAATATTAATTCAATAATTTAAAGTTAGCGCGTAATCAAGGCGCGTTCGTTCAAAATTGGCACATGGGTTTGGCCTAGACTCAAGAGCTTGGTGAACGCCATTCTGTTTCCGGAGAAGGACTTGGGAGCTGTCTTCATCGCGCCGATCGGTAGAGCAAAATGGATTGGACACCCACGCCTAATATTAAAAGTTATTTGATTTTTGCATGTCCGTCCGTCTGTCCGTCCTCACGATAACTCGAGAACACTTTCACTTAGAGAGCTGAAGTGTTGCAAATGGGCTTTCTAACAAAAAGTAAATTTAAGTTCGAAAATGGGACAAATCGAGCAACCCGTTCTGGTGTTGCCATATAAAAATTTAGAGTTTTTACGTATACTGTGAAAACGATCAGTCCTAGACTTTTTTATAGTACTGAAAAGTTCTTCAGAGTATGAAATCCTATGAAATTGGTCGCAATCATTTTTACTCTCCGACAAACCGTTCTAGAAATATATACGAAAAACCACTTCAGAAATCAAACTTACATAGATGGGTGACCATACGAAATTACATACGGGCATTCATCTAGGGCAGGGATTCTTAAACTTTTTTCACTGACGACCCCATTTATGATTGTGATTTATATATACATTTGAAAAAATGTATAAAAATATAAAATAAAAAATTGCACAAAAAGTTGTAAAAATGTATTTATTAAACCCCGCTGGGATCGCGACCAACAGTTTAAGAAGCCCTGATCTAGAATATTATAAGAATTGGCCTTAGACCAATTCTAGCTTTTTTACTTGTTTTTTAATAAAATAGGATTATTTATACCTATGTCGAATTCTTTTCAACGAGTTCGATACCAGTGCAGTGCACAGCTTTACAACAAAAACACGTAACGCTGCACTGCACCGGTGCAGAACTCGTTGAAAAGAATTTAACATTAGTCATAACGTTGGTAACGACGGTAAATAAATATAATTGTGATTAACCAATTAGAAAATTTAAGGAGACCACGTTACAGAATTCCGATGAAGTGGTCCCAATTTCTTGTAATGTTTGTCAGTATTTCACAAGTTAATTTATTTTCTGCTCCGATTATGTACGCTCACTTTTTTGTTGATTTTTCTCCTTATCCAGTGCATTTTTCAAGCAAAAAAAAAAAACAAAAACACCTGTTAACTGATGTACAATTGATCGGCTGAAGCTAAAATACTTTTAATCTCTGATAGATATTTATCGTCTCTAGAAAATAATCTATTAACGAAATGTTCTCCAATATATTGTTGAGACTCAGATGAAGACGTATTTTAAGAGAAAGGAGAAAAATGTAAATCATTTTCGTTCAATTTAGAACAAGACTCTAAAGCTTAATAAGATGGCTAAATGACGAGTTAATATCTCAAGCGTTATATGGATTTTATGTATGTAATTGAAATTATTTGATACCTATAAAAAACTAAAATTTATTGATATACACTTGAAACAATTATCTACTACTCCTTTATAAAGAAACAAAAATCTCAATATTGATTTCAATATCAGGTATGCCAACTTCTCAAACCAAACAAATTAGTAATCAATATTATTTTTCTTCAAATGGTTATGATTGTGAATCAAAAAAATTCCGCGTTTACAAAACTCAAATCAATCAAATATATTTTAAAATTTTAATGATAGCTGCATGGTCCTACAAATGATTTGTGTGTGTGTGTTTGTGTGTATGCGTGCGTTCGCGTGTGTGTATGACTGTTCTCATTCAATCCAAAAAAATATGACGGACAGACGGAGTTATGTGGCGATGATATTTTAGCAAAGTAATGCAAACTCGATTTCTTCATTTGAAAGCAGCCTCTCATCCTTTGGACAAATGGGACCTCAATCTGAAAGATCTGTTTCATTCTACTTTGACCTTCTGACTTCAGTTCTTACCTAGAGTAGTCCGGTTGACTGTAGTATGTAAAGATTTTTCCCTACATATTTTGACAGGGCAATCAGCTGTATTTTTCCTGGATTAATTGCCGATTGACACCTGGTAAATCTAAACAATGACTTGATATCACAACAATAACAACATACTTTGGTAACAGTTACTAAGCTAACTACTTTTTTATATATAAAAATAAATAAAGTTTTGGTTCCTTTCAATAAGCACCACTGTAATATAACTTTTTTCTAATTTTATTTTATTTTTATCTTGTCCCGTACGGAGCTCGAACTCACAATTTTTTAGAATCGGTCATAGATGGACTAGAAGAATTTTAGTGGACTTTTTATTTTTACGATTCTAAATTAAATTAATAAATACAAGAGAAAAATAACTGCCTCGTAAGGGTTTTAAGGCTCGTATCTCTGAGTTAACGACACACATCATTTTCCTCTCGTATTTCTAAACTTAACTTAGGTTAGGTTAGGTAAGAGCCCCAGATCCATCCTGCTTCCCTTAGTAAATTCAGAATATATCTAACACTCTTTACCTAGATTAATCCTGCTTCTTTTAGAAAACTCAGGATACATCTGAGCTCCTTACTTTGCAGCTCCCCCAGACTTGAAAAGAAGTAGCTGCCCAATAGCCTATCTCTCTTATTCATCAAAGCGGGGCACTCGCAAAGCACGTGTTGGACGGATTCGATTTCCTCCGAGTTCTTACAGCTCCTGAAGAAATCTTTCGCGTTTATACCCAGTCTTCTATCATGGTCTGCTTTAACCCAATGATCCAAATTGAGCCGTACTAGATTCCTGGTATTTGTTCTGCTGCCATCAAGAAGTTCTGTTGTTCACTTCCTGTCATAAGCAGGCCACAATTGCCTCGCAATATGGTAGGTATCTCTGCTGGTTCACCGGAGGCTTGCTTTTTGATAGGCGCCCCAGAAAATTTCCAATTTTAAAGTTCCAATTGGGATCCTCACATAAGCTACCGCTGCGGAGCTATCCATTTCAGAGTCCATTTCAGCAAAGTTATTAGCCATCTCATTGCCTCTGATATCAAAGAGTCACCTTGTGCTCAATTCCTCAAAGCTGGTCTTGCATAACTGCACCCAATTTCGATGTTATCAGCACAGCATCCAGCGCCTTGATGGCTGTCTGGCTATCGGTTTATATTTATGTGGATGTGCCGTGAGGGTTCTCTGCAAATGGATACCTATATTGCCGCCTGATAAATCGCTGCGCGCTCTGCCTGAAAAGCACTGCATTTGTCAGGTAGTTTGTCAGACTCGTGCCACTGGAGATCTTTGGAGTACACTCCAGTCTCTGTGCCCGCACTCGTTTTGAAACCATCCGTAAAAATAGAAATATCGGATGTTGAGACCATCTCCTTCCCATCCTAATCACTCCTGGTGGGCATCATTGCATTGACACCCCCACTAAAAGTCAAGATGGGTTCTTGGTAGTCCGTTACCTCTCTGCAGTCACTAAAATCTTCTGAAGTATATTGGAGGGCCCAAAGCTCCTCTCCATTCGACAACCCCCGGCCTTAGCCTGACAGTACTAATTTCCATTGCACCTCGACAATAGAGGTCCAGCGGCAATAAGTCCAGCATGACGTACAGTGCCGCCGTGGACGTGGTTCGTAGACACCCAGTTATTCCCATACAAGCGGGCCTCTGAATTTTTGTTAGCTCATCCAGGTTAAATTTCCGCGTCAGTGCCGCCCACCAGACCATGGTGCTGTAGCAGAGGATGGGCCGAACTATGGCTGTGTACATCCAACGTATCAGATACTTTGCTTCGCTGGAGAGAGTAAGATCCTCTCCACCCAACGTTGGAAGTCTGAAATATTGCACCTGTCTCTTTCTTGTAAAAAGAACCAGCTTCGTCTTCGAGGGGTTTACCTTCAATACACTACTTTTTGGACAGTTATCCAGCTTAAGCAGCGCAGAATAGAGCCTTTCACTAATAGTAGAGAGAAATTTGCCAGTTACCAGGATGCATAGTTCATCCGCGCAAGCTTTAAAGCCGTCTCTCTTTAACTTGATGGAGGCTTTCATCCATTACCAGTATCCACAGGAGAGCTGATAGCACCCCCCTTTGTGGTGTACCACTATAGACTGACCTTCTCACAATAGCGTCACCGGAACAGGAGCTGATCTCTCTGCTGAGAAGCATTGAGTTGATGCGATCACATAGATCCTTATCAACTGCCACCCTTCTCAGTCCATTAATCCAGGGAAACACTAGAGTGTACTTCTTATATACTAGGGATTTCTCAAAAACGGACACCACTGCATGTAGTACTGATTTCCCTTTTGTATAGGGATGCTCTCTACCACTGCCGCTCCGCCATACACTTCTTATGTGTACCTATATTAGTCTCTCCAAGACCTTAAGCATAAAGAAGGAGTGACTGATAGGTCTAAAGTCTTTTATCTCGATGTGTCCCGTTCTGCCTGCCTTAGGAATGAAGACTATACTCACTTCCTGCCAGACCCTGGACAAGAAACAGAGCCTCAGGCAGCTCTTAAAAACGGACACTAGCCATGCTATTATCTACCTTGGTACATTCTGAAGCATAAGGGGTCTTAGTCCATCCACTCCCGCTACCTTAAGGAAGTTAAAAGAACGGAACGCCCATTGTATCGCTTTTTCATTGACTATGGAGCTAATTATCTCCTCTTTTCCATCTTGTAGGTGCCGTTCTACAGAAGTCGACACAGACAAGACTATCTCCCCGCTGCCTGAAAAATGAGCGCCGAGAAGTGCATTTAACAGATCTTCGTTTGTAGTCGTCCAGACTCCGTTCTCTCCTTTTATGAAGGACGGAGTACTATGGTCTTTGGGAAGCACCTTCCGAAGTATGGACGCTTCTGTGTTAGACTCTATTATATCGTAAAAGTTCTTCTTCTTAACGCTTTCTTGAATGATCTTAGACCATCCTCATAGCGAGATTAGTCTACTTGATCTCCATGCGCTTGGCTGCATTGAACAACTTTCGCTATTTTTCTCTAAGCCTACCTAGTTTCGCATTCCACCATCTTAGCTTCGATTTTCCACTGGATCTGCTTATGGAGCATCGCTTCCTGCTCTATGGGCCACCTAGGTGGAAACACTCTGTATAATACGAAAAACTCAAAACAAATTCGCTGGAAATGACATTTGTGTCCGAATGACGTAGTTACGAAAAAAGTTCCTGTCCAATCGGCCACACTTTGTTATCTTTGTATCATGATCATAATGTAAATTCTCCTTAAGGGATTTACAAAAAGAAAAAAAAGAAAAAGAAAACAACTTCAAATGTTATATGTGAATTAATTTAATTTTATTATAAACATTTTATTATTGGCTTTCCATATTTCATTTTATAAAACATTATAAATTATATCACAGATAATAATTTTCATCTTATTTAAAGAAGGAATATGAAATTATGAGAAATTTGCAAGTGAAGTTTTACAATAAGGAGTAAATCTTACCAGAATCGTAATGGGGTGTAAAAAATGTGTATGTCCTCATACAATAAATTTAAGTACGCATAAGTACACCCTTAAGCAATCTATTATACACTAGTTTTGTTTTTCTTTTCACTTTTAATGTATTCATCACAAACGTCATCTATATAAAGTCTTTAAAAATTAACAGGATAAAAATAAGATTTAACTGAGCTTTAAAAGATTCAAGGTTCAACGGCAATATGAACAGTAACATGTAAGTCGTGCTTATGTTTTTTGATTTTTTTTTTGGTTTTTTGTATGTTTTTTTTTCATTCTTCCTAATACATATTTATTATTAAATAAAATTTCAATTTTTACAATATTATTACTAAAGAAACATCCTTTTTGTTTATACTGTGATCACTGATCAGTATTAAAGGATGGAGCTTAGAATCTACTGAGAGGAAGGCACTTAGACTTAAAATTAGTTGTTTCTTTAATTTTCTAGTATTTTTTTTTCTGTTGTTGTTGTTTCAAATTCTTTAATTTAATCTACAATTTATTTCTATTTTAAATCCTGTTACACTTTTTTTTCTTATCTACATATTTTATTTTTACTTATATTGTAAAATCTTGAGAGGGCTTTTCAGTATCTAAATATTTCTCTATTTTGCAGCAAGTTGTGGTATTTCAGTAAGAGTGGGTAAATCAAGGAGTATGTTGCTGCACCGTGAAATACTCGAGACGTAAAATTTTCAGAGATAAAAAACTAGAAATTGTGGGTGGAAAAAGGAGTTTTTACCATTTACAAGTTGAATAAATACAGGGAAAGTGCTTAAAGTAATGGATGAATGGTGTATGACTGTTTTTGCTAGTATCCTTATGGAAATGTATCCTTTTCGAAGATATCATACGGAATTTTAAATTTAACGGTATAAATATTTAGTTAGATGGAATTTAATTGTAGAAGAATTTTAATTTGTTAGTTTAAGGGCATTCATTCAGAGTTTTTCTTCAGCTACAGTAAAGAGCATTCATTTTTAGAAGTAAAATAAATTAATAAAAATTTGCTTTAGGTAAGCATAATATTCCAAACTTAGTTCAAATTTATTAAAAAATATTCATTGGTTTTGCTGGATTGATTGTGATATTGTTTTGTAGCTTCTTGTTGTTAGATTTTTTAAATATTTTTAATTGTTTTCTTTTTACAAAGTGTAGTTTAGTAAAGTATTCATCTTGAAAATGTAAACATTTTGAATTGGTGTAAAATTGTCCCTTAAAAATTTCATTGCTTTTTGAGTAAGATTTTATGCTATTATTAAAAATTACTATTTTGTTATATAACTCATTCAAAATCACAAAATGCATCAAAATTATACGAGAAAGTCTAAATCTTTTCCATACAGAAACTACGCAACGATTAGCAACTAATAACATTTCTAAATAATATAAAACAAGAAAAAAACTTAGAATTAGTCTAAGATCAATTCTTATGATACCCTAGGTAGATGATGCCCGTACGTTATTTCGTATGATCACTTTACTGTGCAAGTTTGAAATGGTTTTTCGCATATTTTTCTAGACTAGTTCGTCGGACAATAAAACTGATTCTAATCAATTTCATAGGATTTCATATTCTGCCGAACTTTTCAATACAATAAAACGATCTAGGACTTTCACAGTTTTCATAATTTCATAGTGAACAATGAAATTTTTGTATGGCAACCCTACGAGGAGTTGCCCGATTCGTTCATTTTTGATTTCAAATTTACATTTTGTGTATAAAAAATCTGTGGCAAAATTTCAGCTCTCTACAACGTCAACGTGTTGTCAGGAACTGTCGGAATATATTGCCAAACCCGAAATTTTTGTATGGCAACCCCAAGAAAGAGTTACCCGATTTGTCCCATTTTCGAATTTAAATGCCCGTTTACAAAATTTCTGCTCTCCAAGTTGACGTGCTCTTGAGTTATCGTGAGGACGGACAGACACACGGACGGACAAACAGACGGACGGACAGACAGACAGACAGACAGACGGATGGACAAACAGACATGCAAAAATCAAAATAATTTTTAATATTATACGTGGGTGTCTATCCCATTTTGCTCTACCAGCATTATTTCTGTGCGTTACAAACGGAAAGATAAATTTAGTTTACCCTAGGATTTCATCTAGAGTATAAAAATTGAACCCAGGTATATCGGTTTCGTTTTTTTTGTTTCCAATGTTTTGAATGATGACACATTGGATGAAGGACAATTAAAAAAAAATGCAGCAGGAGATTGATTTCCTTTTCTTTAATGTGTATGCCAATCTGTGATTGCGGTGCAATAAATATATTTGTCATCTTGTTTAATATTTGGCTGGTCTCCTGATATATGTGAATATGAAATATGAAAAACAATAAAAGTGTAATGGATTTATTTTCTCTGATTCTCTGAAGAAATTAATTTTTCTTCTTTTGACACCAATTGATGTAAATTTAGTCTCATAAATCCATATATGTATATATGTATATAGCAAATGATCAAAAATTCAAAAAGGGAAGGAATATAAATCTGAACGAGTTGGAGGAGAAAAATGACGTGAGAAATGGAATTTTAAAACCAAGCGTATTCACTATACACACTAAAGAGTGGGCCCCACTCTAAGTTTGAGTTTTTAGTTTTAATTCAAGTAATACTGCTCTCCTAATGAATGCAATTATTCGTTAAAATGGCTCGAGTGATTGAATGAATGAGTAAATTAAGCATGTATGCACAAGGTATAAGCATAAGAGAAACATAGGTCCTACAACTTACCACAAGTGTGATTCAGTCCACCCAAGTCATGAGTAAAGTGATTCAAGTAACCGATAGTGTATTATTCTTGAAAAACATAAAGTGCTCTTACCATAACTGCTATTACTCGAGTTTCGTTGATGCAGAATATAATGGAAAAAATATCACATTAGGCTAGGTGCATAGAAAGTGTATTAAAATTATATTTTAATTTTAGATGATTGCGCAATGCTGCCTTTGTGAAATAACATCTACTCTAAGACGTTAGTTTTCACGTCTTTTTAATAGCTGTTGTGCGAAAGGGGTGGTATACCACTGCTGCCACCAAAATTTGGGA
Organism: Dioctria linearis; assembly: GCA_963930735.1. Taxonomy (NCBI): domain Eukaryota; kingdom Metazoa; phylum Arthropoda; class Insecta; order Diptera; family Asilidae; genus Dioctria; species Dioctria linearis. Next base: position 51,630,216 of record OZ005741.1, on the reverse strand, counting down.
TTAATTGGGACGACATTTGTTACAATTCTCTACTAAAAAATTCACGGAGAATTCTCGAAATAATTAATCTAAGCAACTATTTGAATACATTGAGGCTTTGGACCGCTTGGGTAGTTCTTTATATAGTAATAATATTGATACTGGAAGCTTTATCTGCCGTATTCATACTATCGAGCAAAATATCATTGAAGAAAATATGAAATATTGAATGATCTGAATAAGATTTGCCATGGGGAGTAATTTAACTATCATGGATTGCAACTTTGAATAGGTATGTGTATTCCTTCGAATAATCAATGATATGTTGTTAAATATATGCACTCGTACTACACAAAGATAGCTATATACGTGTTATTCTGTTGCTTTGATTAGTCAAGTTTGTTTTCTGAGAATTTGAGGAAATAATATTAAGACTTGTTGTGGCATATGATACTGAAACATAAGAGTCAACAGTTCTTACTTAATTACTTACTATAAAATTTAGGAGACTGGGAATGATTAAGGATATTTGTAGAGCAAGAAGTTCGAAAGATCGCGGAAAACTCTGAATGGATGGCTTAATATGAGGAAGAAATTTCAAACTATGAAATCATGGTGTGTTGTTAGGTGATGGACTCAGCTAACATACTCTATCTACGGAGGAGAGGATTATTTATCCAATGATATTAATAACTTAAAATATACAGAAATCATAAAATATGTTTAAATTGTATACAGTTACAATTTTAAACTTAAATTTGGGTGACGAATTGATAAATTATCGTCTATAGCAGACTTTCAGATGTGGTTAAACCGGAAATATTAATTTTTTAATACCATGACGACTAATTTCCGAATTTCCTTCGAATAATTATTTCTAAATATTTTTGTAGTTGTTTTGTTTTCTTTTTAAATATTTTAGACACTAAAACGCACCTCGTAAAAATTATCTAAAAAAAAAAAAAACTAAAAAACCATTACAGAAAAGTATTTTTAATTTTTTTTTTTGATATATGTAGTTAGTTACGAACAATTTACGATCTAAAATTCTTGGTTTTAAAGTCCATTTAACTAGTTGCGCGCTTAATTAGCTAAACACTAATAGTTGAATCTCCTAGAAACAGTAAGTTCGTTCCGAGATATTTTTTTTATTATCCTTAGTCTTGTTGGTATCAGCATGAACAATTTGAATTTCTTTTCCGGCTAGATTTGGTCATCCATAATAGAATTGAGAATTATGAGCGACTCCCGTTGAAAGTGTTCTCGGAGCAGTTCCATCATATTGAAATGGTTCCGGTTGTGGTTGTGGCTGTTGTTGTTGTGAATGTACAACCGGATAAGAAGATATTGGTCGACGTAATACTCCTTCGGGGTCCATTATATATCCCGTGTGAAATGTAGGCGCTGTAGTATATTGAGCCAATGAATTAATAGGAACAATTGTACCTGAGAAATAAAAAAAAAAAATAAAAAATTTATTTGTATTGTTTTTAAGTAAACGATTATTTTAAATTACAAATGTGAAAAATCTTAAACTTAAGATAAAAGATTTTCATTTTTTAGCTCCTACTCTAGCTCAATAATGATTTTTTTTTTAGGTTACTGTTTCTGTTATATTATGTTTCTGTTATATTATGTTCCAGTCAAGAATATACATGTAAATTTGCCTTATTAAGCTTTTAGCACTAAATCGATTTAAGAGTGTAAGCAGATTATCCTTGCCTCACATTGTGTAAATATAAGTCTCGTCTACATACTTTCAAAAGTTAAATGAAAAATTGTCTCAAACCAAACGATCAACTTTTTTACAGACCGCACTTTGGTTAGTGGGTGAAAATTCTAAAAGTAACGAGAGAGGAGGGTTTAGTTATTTTTAAAACTTGAATATGGGTCTCTTGCTCCGAATATCTGGAATGAAAATTTTTACCCCCAAGAAAACTTTTTCCCTGTACAAAGCCAGCGGGAATTATCTTTATACTATGTACGTACATAAAATTACAATCTCATTATTAACACACCTCATCACAACAATTTTAATTCTGTTAAAATTTACGGTGAATATACCTTAGAAAATATATTCGCAACTTTGTATCTATTTTTATAACTTTCAGAGTTTTTTTTTATGCTTTATTCATTTGCTTTCCGATTCATTAAAGTGTTTTCCCGCAGGCTTCACAATAATACCAGAGACGTAATTCAAATTAAAAAAGAGAAAAAGAAAAAAAAAAATTCAACAATCTTAACAGGAAAATAACGCACAGCTTTTGTGAGGACTGAATTAAAATATTTTAAAAAGAAAAATTATATATCTCTTGAGGACTTTGAAACTGTCCTTCGGCAGAGAGAAGATTTACAATTTTTTTAAGTCTTTAAGTCGAAGTAAAATTAAATTAATTTCATTTGAGTTTCATAAATTTAGCATTATGTAGAGAAGGTCGTTCATTTCGGGGTACAGATTTGAGTGCATTCGTTTGTATGACATGTTTAACCTATTACATTCGTCCTTGATATTTATCTCAAATTGTATCTGTATTGGGTCAAAATGGTCTTCTTACTGAATTGTGATATACGTAAGAGAAGATTTAGCGGAAATCCTCTTCAAGAACTTGCAGTTTGGCTGGACATAAAGTGCATGTCAGTATCGATAATGCATCTTGTAAGTTCAAAAGCTGCTGTGTAAGTGTAGTTGTTCAGAGTTTCGTATAAAGCAACGAAGTCAGTGGACATTTGAGTGCAGAATGAATTATGAGTGTAAGTAATGTAAAATTTGAGAAGACAATACGGGTTAAAAGTACATACATATATTTGACGTTATAATAAATTGTTTAAAGTGCTTATACTTAATATCATTTTTAGTGACCGGAGGTCTTGGATTTCTCCTCTCAACTAAAATTATTATTAGTTGTGACAAGATTATAACAATTGCAATAAGAATTTACCGCAGACAAAATGAAAGCAAGCACAGTTTAACCTGAAATAAAACGGATTGATAAAAATTTCGAATTTAATAGTGGCGATCTAGAATAAAAATTTTCAAAATTATTTATCACGTACAAATGCATCAAAAAGTCAGGAATTCGTTATTTGCGAGAGATGCAACTGTTTGGAGGATATTTCAGAAAGATTGATTAGCTGTACGAGTATTGTTTTTAAACAGTGTATAAGTCTTCCAGAAAACGGTATTGCTCAGCTCATGCTAATCTGTCTTCAGTTTCAATTTTTCAATTTCAATTTATTTATTTATACTGGTTGACGGTACAACAAGACTGACAATATCTTTTGTTTGCACAATTAATTTTAATAACTACAAAATAATAATTTTAATTGAGTAAGGAAATTTAAATATTCATAAAGATATCCAGGTTCTTTCGTATATATAATTTTATGCATGAAAATTAAACTCCTGTATGTGCGATAAGTTTAAATGGAGTATCCATTGTGTTGATACGAACTGACGTGTTCAAAATATTGCAATCCATAGATAAAACGTACACAATCGTTATAGGCTATGTCAAGTTTACGACTGCAGATAGAGTCCAATGACGGAAACATTAGACTGTCATAACTAAAATATGGCATAACTAAGGTTATCATAAGCTTAAATCTTGTTTCTATGGATAATACCGCTGCAGTTAACCATAACTGTCGGATACAGCCATAGACTTTGCTGATAAGAGCCTTGATAAAGTCGAAACAGGTCATATGATCATTCAACATAACACCAAGGATCCTGACTGTTCTCATGTATGGCAAAGGAGAACCGTTTAGAGTTATCGGAGATACATCATTAACATCAATGCCATTTCTATATTGTAACATGCAGCACGATTTACTGGCATTGAGTTCCAGATTATTTACGACTGATCATTCATGCGTTGTACCCCATCTTAGATCAAACCAATTGGTCTATGAAGGTATATTTGAACGTCGTCAGCATACAGATGTACTTTTGAATCTTTAACAACACTAGGGAGGTCATTTATATGTAAGCTAAATTGCAGTGGTCCCAGAATTGAGCCTTGTGGGACGCCACAGACTAGTGGTAAAAGCTTAGAACAACCATTCTTTAGTTTTACTTGTTTATACCTATCAGACAGAAAACGTTTTATACTTGCAATGGCTGACGAAGAAAAGTTATACAAAGAAAAACGGTTTGTTAGTAATTTAGAATGATTCACACTGTCAAAAGCTTTCGAGAAGTCCAACAAGGACAGCAAACCAATTTCACCTTTGTCAAGTGCAAATCGCATATCTGTAGTCACCTTTAACAAAGATATCTCGCAGCTATGTCTATGACGAAAGCCAGATTGACAGGGAACATGAGATGTCAAGATGACCAAGCATTTGTGATGTTATTAGCTTTTCCAGAGCCTTTGATAAAAAGCAGAGCAGACTGATAGGACGAAAGTCTGAAGGTAAATCCGGTGAGTTTTGCAATAGCCAGTACAGTTGCCATTTTCCATCGGGTGGGAAAAAACCCAGAGGTCAGGCTGGTTTTGAAAATATGGGTTACGAATGGCAATATGATCGGGAGCAAAAGCTTCAAGAAGCAGGGAGAGAGATTATCGGGGCCAGTTGCGTCAGATCTTATTTTGTATATGGCCCGTAGTACTTCATCTTGGTCGACATTTCTGATACTAAAGCCATCATCATTTAGCATTGGAGGTACGATATTATCTACAGAAGGTCCGCTGGTTGACGATAAAGTATTACTACAGCATTGATGAAGTATCCACTTAACTCATCTGCATTGAAGTTACAAACATCTACTGCTTTGGCTCCTTTTATCTGGAGTTTTCGCAAATTAGACCAGAAATGTTTAGGAGACAGATTTGGATGAAGCTTTTTATGATAGTAGCGGCGCATATTGTAGCGAATTTTTTATTTTTGTGATTTTTTATTTATTTTAAAGGAAGGGGACAGGGGACCCTATCCCAAGCACGGAGGCCATAGCGGTTCATTGTGCTGTCATGCTAGAAGGCCTTTCATCAAAACCTTCCTGCCCTCTTAATGAAGCGCATGAGGTTTTAGTAATGCAGGGATTTCAGCTCATCTACAGATAGAGGGGCAGACCCTAGAGTGTTCGGTTGTCTCTGGCCCTCCGTCCAGGCAGGACTGACACTCAGGACTGTCAACAACTCTCATCCTTGTTAGATGAGCGTGAAGTGAGCCGTGGCCGGTGATGATGCCAACCACAGTAGTACATTGTTTCCTTCCGAGCCCCATGAGAAAATCTGAGATATTCCCATTAGGCCCATCAAAAAACAGTTTTGTACACCTGCAAGTACTTCGGTCCGCCCATCTCAGCTGATGCTTTCTATGAACATTCGCTTTGATGAGAGACCAGATACTCGAGGTGGCAACGCCTACGGCGGGTTTCGGTCCGAGAAACGGAAAATCAGAGCCAGGCCTAGCTAAAAGGTCAGTGCTTTCATTCCGCATGATCCGGATGTGACCAGGAACCCACAGAAGGGAGCCCTTGTTGTGGATACATAACTTATCCAAAGACGACCAGCAGTCCCCCAGTAACTTAGATGTTATCCGAGGGCCACTCAGAGCCATCAAGGCTGCCTGACTATCCGAAAGGATAGCAATGTCCTTCCCTTGATTTGCATATCAAGGGCTAACTTCGCTGCCATTGATATGGCGAAGACTTCAGCCTGGAAGACAGTGGTGTGTCTACCAAGTGAGTACTCCTTCCCAATATTCCCAATATCAGGATTAGGGAAGTAGACACCCACCCCACTCCCTCATTAGTGAGAGAGCCGTCGGTGAAATTTTTTAGAGCGGACCGGGGAAGGCTCGATAAAGCACTTTCCTCAGTCCACGATTTCCTTACAGGAAAGCTCACAGAGTAGCGACGCCCGAAACTAAGCTCAGGTATCATCGCATTACGTGGCATTCTGGCCAGAGGGTTTTCCATGTCCAGACCATACGCCAGAGACGAATGAGAAGAACCAGTCGAGCCGTCCCTCAAACACCCCCGTGAGCGCAATCTGCACACAGCCCTTTTGGCATCTGCCTGAATCACAAGATCCAGGGGTGGCATATTAACTAGGACGTCAAGAGCAGCAGTAGCCGTAGATCGCATGGAGCGCGTAATTCCCAAGCAGGCACGCCTTGCAGACCCGTCAGCTTCCGGATCGCAGTCCTCACAAGCGTCCTCGGCCACCATACACAGGAGGCATATGTGAGCATGAGTTAAAGATCGAGATGTACATCCAGTGCAAGACCGTCGGTCTCATGCCCCATATGCAGCCAAAGGTTCTCCAGCATTGAGTGAAGACCCTCGTAGCCGCATTAACTTTTTCTTCTACGTGCAATTCCCATGTCAGCTTCGAGTCGAGAACGACTCCAAGGTGCTTGACATGAGGAGAGAGTTGCAGAGTGTGTCCAAAAAACTTTGGAAGAACAAAGCACCCAAGCTTACGTCTTCTGGAGGAGCACCAAGCTGGTTTTTGTTGGGTTTACTGTCATATCATGATGGGTGCACCAGTCCTCAAGAATATTGAGGCCTCGTTGCATGAAGGCACAGGCAGCAGTCATGCTGTGCCTCGAAATGAGCAGAGGGATGTCATCCGCATACGAATTTTTGATGTTATTAGATTCCGCACTTTTGCATATATGTGTGTTGCAGTATCTGTTCTCAGCCTTTCATATTTTCGATACAAGAATTTCCTTTCAGCTATTAAAATTTGTATTTCTGCTGAAAACCAAGGACAACGATATTTTGATTAAATCTAACGTGACTGTAATGGGGCATGCCTATTTAGTAAAAAGTGTAAGTTGATATTTAAGATATCCACCTGTTTGTCAACATTTGTACAATGGTATATTGCTTCCCACGGCAAGGATGAACCATCACGCAAAAGAACGGGAACGTTAAGGTGATTGTAATCACGAAATTGTATAGCTACAGGATGAGACCATGCGCTGATGGATACATCATAGGTTAGAAACAATATATCGTGGTCCAAATAACTCGGCGGACTTAATTGGTTGTGAAAAAGTACGGAGTGTAAATCACTTACTAAAAGTAGATCTAATTGCGAGGGCTAAGATCCATAGATTGAAACATGTGTAAAAAGGCGTCGCCCAAGCCAGAATGTCGTAAGAGGTTAGCATGTCGCCAATAAATGGAACTGTTACATATACAAAATGTATACATAAGGCATCAAGAAACAAATCACAATTTTCATAAGTCAATCATGCCTAAAAGCACGGATGGCTTATCTCTTGCGCATACGAAGAAAGTTGCATCAGCAATTTCTTCAACTACGCGCAACATTCCTTCAACATATTTTTCCCACAAAACGACTTGGGAAAAATAAAAGTTTTAAATTTCAACCCAAGTCGTTTCGATAAAAAGAAAGCCCCACGACAAATTTTACCTTCAGTAAGATTTGTCGTATATACGATATGTATGTACATACATATATACATACAACATACATATCGAGCGCATGACAAATTTACGTCCGTGAAGACTGAAATGATCAAGTCTTCACCGAAAAAGCTCTTATCAGCAAATTGTCGCGAGCTGCATACATTGTGATCGCAACAATGTATGCACGATAGCACGACGATGGTTGGATTTATGAAAATATCAAATTTCAATTCCAACCATCGTTCGTCGCGATAATTCTGGGCATGTTTAAACATGCCCAGCGGTAAATAATTTTCTCAGGATAGGAATGCTAATTAAGCACTTTCCTATCCTGAACAACTAGACTTGCGATTGAAAAAATCCAAGTCGAGTACCAGTCGGTTTTGAGAGTTGGTTTTAAAAAGTCTCGTAGCAATCACATCGCGGAAGATTCGATATCCAGAATAGTTCCGATTTGATTAAATTAGTTTTTGATAAAAGTGGTATTCGGTGAACAGGCGGTATATGGTTGAAACAAAAGTTGTTGTAATTCATTTGGGTAAAAAGTAAATTGATTAGCATAATCTATTGATATCGGAGTAATAGTACTTAATAACTGATAAGAAACCAAAAGTTTTGTATTGTGAACACGGAAATAAATTACGAGTAACTGAGTGCATCGTGTGTTGATTAATTTTTGTGCTCCCTCTGAACCCGTGAATGGATAGCCCAGTTGAGTGAGTGTTGCTGTATAACGCAAGCCAGGTGACTTTAAACGAAAACAGTGGTTTTGTTAAAGAGTTACCCCGAATATATAACAGAACACATCGCAAGAACTAACAAATCTATAGAAGATTTTATATCATCAGAATTAGACCGAAGGCAATATTTGACAAAGAAATGAGAAAAAAAGCCCATTTCTGGGGTTTCAGGGCTCCAGAAAGGACTTACGGTATTTGGTACTCTGGACAACACAATATCATATTATTTCTTTGTTGTGTATGAATAAGCCGCCAAAGACTGGCTATATACTTTTACAAAAGGACGTAAGGAAGAACTAATCTTTCGACAAACAACTATAGAATAACTTCTGATGCGGTAAAAGTATTTAGGAGAGAAAACGTGGAATTTAATATTCTTGAAAATATCTACAACAATCATAAAATTGCGCTATCACAAAATATGGAATGTCGATGGGGATATGCATTGTCCAGATTAAACAGCCTCATATTTCAGGAAGGAAAATAAACCGTCAAATTGCAGCGATAACGTCTGCTGCTCAGCACGATAATCCTGTTACCATAATAAATTGTATAAGCGATAGTGTTTCCAAGGAACTTTTCACATTTGTAAATTCTCCCATTTTCACACTTCATAATATTTTACAGTTTTCAAAACCAGGAATATCGCAAGCCAGCGAAATGTAATAATTTCACTCTTGTTACATTAAACGCACAAACAACTTCCATGTGACTTCTCCAAAAATATTATAATGAGGAGAAAATGTGGTTGGTTTATCAGTTTAAGTGCGACAATAAGCAATAATTGGTTTTAAATTGACGAGCAAGCTTTCTCTTTTCAACAAGAAATTGTTTTTTCGAATGCGAATTTTATAATTGACGAATATACTCGTATATACATATATAATGAAATTGATACAATCACAAGTTTCATAATCGATGAATTATATTTCGGGTGGAAATAATGAGAGTAAAAATATAGTCACACAAACTTTAGCAACATTGGCATCTCAAATTGAACGTGTCCCTAGCAAAAGTAAACCACACTTTCACGCTACTAATAAGAAAAAACTGAGAAAACCAACTTGACTATATCTCCTTATTAGATTAAACTACAGGAGAACATGTTAAAAATACGAAAGCCAACAAATTTAAGGATATTCAAATCACAGGTGAAAATAAACCACCAAGGAAAGTGGTTAGCAAGATAATCCAAAATTCAAAAACTCCAGTTATAGAATTACTCAAAATCATGTAACAAATTTGTTGCGATAATAATTGACGACTTAAAATTTAAAATTTAGCATTTTCTGAAAAAAAATAAGCGATTAAAAAAAAATGTAGAAATTTCTGGTAAGATATTTATAAGAAATAAATTGTTTTTGATTTAAATAAATAAATGAAATTTGGAAAGGCTTCTTTAACAGATTCTTTCTTATCTAAAACAAGAAAATAAGCTAGAATTGGTCTAGATCAATTTTTACGACAGCATAGATAAATGTCCGTATATACCTTCATATGGTCACCCATCTGTGCCTTTTTTTTGGCAGCCCTATGAACAAGTTACCTGATTTATCTCATTATCGAACTTAAATCTACAAAATTTTTTAAAAAGTCTGCGTACAAAATGTTAGCTCTCTATGTTAACGCGGTCTCGAGTCATCGACAGGCGGACAGAGAGAAGGACAGACAGACAGCCATAGACATACAACAATTCATTTGTATACTAGTGTTGTTGCGCGCGACCTATGGCTCGCGGAAAGTGTAATGCGGTGGAATATTTTGGAGAAAAAAGAAGAAAAACGGATAAGAAATAGTCGAGTTATTAGAAGTTAAGGGAACCATTACAAGAATTTCAAAAAAAAACTACACTTGCCAAAAAGAATGAAAAGATTGGACATTAAAGAGCTCAATAGCTGGCTATAAATATGCTCAAAAAATCAGAAAGAATTAAAATTTAATTAAAAAATGAGATAATCGAAAATTGGTTAATATTTATAATAAATAAAATATAACGTTTTCCCCCATATGTTTACCCAACCGCTACATGTATGCGTCATGTTTTTCTCAAGTAAGTCAGAGGAGTTATGCTCAAAAACAAATCTAAAAAAATCAGAAGAAAATCACAATGAAAATAGCGAAAAGAATTTTCAAAATCAGATAAGATTTAGCTAAGATATGTGAACGTAACTTTATGGCTAACTGTTTTATAAATATACCGTAAATTTAAAAAAATAATAAGTAACCTAAGTTTTGAAGGTCGTATTAACTGTAAAAATTGCCGATAGATGTCGCCGTTTTGCAGAAATATGGCTCACATATGAAAAAGTAACGCTATTTAACCCTAAATTATCCGAAAAGTTAGGGGGTAATAAATATCTTTCTTATTTCTGTAATATACTCACCGAGACCTTTCCAAAGAGTACTAACATGTCGCGGTAGGTTTGAAAAGCGAAATCGCGAATTTGCCAGATATTTTTATGGGCAAAGCCTTACAAAATACTCAGTTAGTTATTTTTGTAAATCTTACCCGGACTTGTTCAACCTAAAACGCTCTGTATGATAAAACAGGTATGTCGATTGTCGTTTCTGGAAATGACAATTTCGTCCGGTTTCATTGACTGCTCAAATTTTTTAAAGGGTAAATGTCCTTAACTTATGAATCATGAAAAATGCTTAACGGTAAAATAAGAAAATGTGAACGGAACAAATTTCTGTCAATCTTCGGAAAATCTGAAAAGGTTGTACTGAAAATCACCGTTTTTCGATCTACCAGATGTAAATGTAATTTTTTTTTATAGGAAAATAAAGTCGGAGAATGTTATACTTGATATAGACGATATGACATGATCCTGCTTATAGAAAAATAAAATGAAAAATTGGAATGACCGGTATTTCTTTGAAGGGAATTTCAAATCAATTTTCAGGACAGAAATTTGGAGCGAAAAATTTCCGATTTCATGTATGTTGGATATGCTCAAAAAATCAGAAAAAAATCACAATGAAAATCAAGCTAAGAAATTTAAATATTGGTTAAAACATAACGAAATTTTTAATTTATCAATTAATATGAATATATACGAATTAAATAAAATGATGAAATCTACATATATATCTGTTTTTTTTTAAACCGTTAATATGATGCCTTTGAAAAAATACACTAAGTTAAATATTAGTTTTACACTTATAACATGATTCACCATTTCAACAATAGGAAATTTGTTTAATTGTTTATTGTTTCATTTTTGCAAATATTTAATCTCATTACCGTTATATTTTTTATATAAACTATGAAAAATTAATAATCATTGTTCTTTTATAAATATTTTGTTTTCTTAACAAGTTTTATGGCCGCAACTTGTTCTCAAGAGATCCTTATTGCGTTGTTACGTGACATCCGATTGGATAACAATAAATTATATAATTTAAAGAATAATCCTGTTTTACTATTCGAAACATATTAATTAAATTTACTTTCACTGCTATAAAGTAATCTGGAAATTTACCAGTCTATTTATTCTAACGACACTAGGTGAAAATACCAAGAATTGCGTTTCCTAATCAGTAATAAGTAGGTATATATCCCCACCTAAAAGCCAACTAGGTGAAATAAACAACAAAAGCCCATTATAAGGGTGGTCAAATGACCCCATATTCCAGTTTCCGTGTATTCTCAGATTCCACCATATCAAAATTAACACTAAATTCTTCCTCTCCTCTGAAAATGGGTAATTATTTATTAAATAATAAATAATATTTAATTATTATTTAATTCTCCCCGTTTTCGGTGATTTTCGTGATCTTATAATTTTTTCTCATTTGATCATTTTCATTTTTAACGATTAGGTACTTTCTAATGGTGTATATAAAAATCTGTAAATATTGTGTAAAATATATGTGTGTAAAAAAATTTCGACTTGTGGTTTATAATTTCGAAAATCACCGTTAAAAGAATCAAAATAATCCCTATTGAAATTGTCAAAATCGATAAATTGACAACCCGTAAAAATCTGTATAACGGTAAATCGTAAAAAATCCACATGCTTTAACGAATTAATTGAAACTTAACCCTAAAGCGTATGGAAAAACGACCAGACCCGCGAGACTCCCTGGACTGAGATTGGTCAATTTGACCCATTTTTTCAATTTTCTGCGGAGTCAAGCGTGTCACAAAGTTAGCGCGATCGGAAAAAAAGCCTAAACAGCTTAATTACATACGCCGAGAGCTTTCATTTAATACCCCACATGACCAGAATGAACTACCTACCCCTCTCCTTAGGGGTGAAACTATATATACCCCTCCTTCCACAATCCTAATTTTTTTCACGTATTTGTATTTATTCTCTTTCCTATAACTAAAAAAAAAACTGTATCTATCTACGACTCTCCTACGTTGAGTTACCTCTCCACCAATATTGAGTTTTTGAAATTTCCACTCTCCTTCTCCTCAATTCCCTACAATTTACCATTAATCAATAAAAAAAATTACGCTACCTCAGCTAAAAAGCGATTTCTACGTTTTTTGATTGGTCTTCCAGATCCTAAGATCATTCACCCATAATGTTTTGCCCTACCCCACACAAATGTGATAATTTTTCGAAAAAATTCCATTAGTCCCGCAAAATCCACTTTCAATCCTCTATCCCCTCCATCCCTGCCCCTGAAAAGCTGCAAAAAGCCACTTCGCTTTTTTACCTTTAATTATATAGACATTAAAAAATCCGAATAAATTGAGTTGAATTGAATAATCACCAAATCAATTTCCCATATTGACATTTACTATGTTTCCATGAGCCAGAGTTGAGTTAGGATTGAGTTAGCGTTAAGTTTGGCTGGCTGAGTTAACTCGAGGCTGTTTCCATGAACGGCTTGAGTTGAGTTGACGTATAATATATTTCATACAAAGTAGCCGGATTTATATTGGATAAGACACCCATCCGCACTATTCTAACTAATACTTACACAACACCCAACGCAACCCGACTGGTTTCGTGGAGTTAATATGGATTGTATGAAACTCAACTCAATTCTCGTTTCCATGAGCACTAATTCGGACTCAATCCGGATTGAACTCCGCATGGAAACATAGTAATTGACTTTTTCTTCTCCCCTTCCCTAAAATTATATTTACGACACAAAAAAAAAAATCTTTTCTAAATGCATTGCATATATCCGCAAATTTCCACCATATTTTACTACTTCACAGTTCACAGCACACAGTGCAGGTACCCGACCAGATTTATAAATCCAAGGACTGTTCAAAGGACACGAAACATAATTCTGAAAATACTGGGGAACCTCATTTCACGGATCTGGAAACTTGTCTGTAGTCTATTAGTCATCATATAGTCAAGGTGCACCAGTTAGTAAGTGGGTGGATCAGATCCCCTCGTCTAGCTCAGTGTGCTCCTTAGTCTTTGGGTAATAGATAAGAAATGTTAAATGATGCGAAAAAGGCACAATAAGACTCGCTGTATATGTGAATATGTATATGGATGGATAAACTTAGAGAAGACAGCATAAAACTTTCTCCCAAATGCTGACATCTGCCGAAATGATGATAAAATATATTACAAGAGAAGGGAATATCCGAGAGGTTTCACTTGTCTCCAACTATCGCAGCGCCAGTTAATCCTTTTCTTTTGTTCCTGGAGGAACTTCTTATCTGCAATCGGGGGAGTTCGAATTCCTATCACGTTTTACGGATTTATCAAAGTTTTAGAGAACGAAAATAATATGAGCATGCTGCAAGCAAATATACATAGTTGAATTCTTCCCTGCAGGGCTATAAAAGTGCACGCGAGTAAACAGATATAACAGTTAGTAGTCATAAGATGTCGACTTACCTATAGAGCTGCTCACATGCGATGGCTGTCCGACGAAGGTGTTGGAAACTCCAATAATGTCAGGTGATTGTCTGGCGCACATCATTGAATTCGTTGCCAATAGCATTGTTGAGGATGTATGCGATATGTTCGATGGCCCCAGACTGCCATATAAGCTGGCCGTTGGACCACAAGCAATATAGTTCTGTTATCAGCAATGTAAAAGCCAAAAAAAAAAACAAGAGAAAAAAAAACATATAAGCCAATAAAATTTTATCAAATGCCCTCTGCCTATTGCAGGAACTGTAAATATATGAAATGACCTTTTATAGACATACGTATACAAACATGATTTCGAATAAGAATGTATTTCATAGTTGTACTTCAAATGGATGTGTAATATAGGAGTGGGGAAGACACGAACCAAAAAACTATATTACAGTTGAGAAGAGCTGGATGGCGGGGGGGGAATAGAGGGTCAGAGGAACGACCTTCAAATGGGAATCCATATCAAGTTAAGGATGAAAATGTTCAGCATTGTCAAATGAATAGTTTCCTCTGTGATTTATTTCTTCTGAATATCTAAATGTAGAGAGATATAGTTGTGGGTGTGGAGATCTTAGAAATATCCTGGAGGTATTTCGTCCGTTAGCTGGGAAAAGTGGCCAAATGTAAATAGCTGAGGACCATTTCTTTCCAAACCTCTTCAGGAGAAGCTTTTTTTTTTGTATAATTTTGGAAAAATAACTTTTAATGTGTTTATTTTTTTTTTATATATTATTAAACTGAGCTGAAGGGATACCAGCTTTGATATAAAGCACAGTATGGCCGGAAAAAGATAGGGAAACGATTATGGGACATGAGGAGAGTGGGCAGTAATATTTTATACTGTTCCTTATAACATAATCTTAAATCTATCATCAATATATTGCTATTATTTTATTGAAAGAGTTCTGCAAAGATCGAAGCAACAGATATCTGGACTCGCAGTTTTTGATGGTCGTCAAATAAGTGTGTGGCCGGGTGTTGTCGTGATGGAAGACAACACCTTTCCTTTTATTCAATTTGGGGATTTTTATTTCAATTGACTGGCGTAATCTCTCTAGTTATCCATAGTAGCGTTGAGAATCAATCATCTGACCAACTTAAAGTACCTCATGGTGGAGAGATTCCCACCACAGACACAGCATCATCTTTTTCAGAGTCAATCCTGGCTTCGCAAACGTTTATAAGAATTCAATATCCTTTGTTCATGATCTTTGATGCTACCGATTGTCGTACGTGACCCATTACGTTTTACCAGCACATCACAGATGTTAATTCAGTCTATCAGGTTTTTCGCTTTGAACTCATGAGGAACCCATACATCGAGCTTCTTTTGGTATTCAGCTTTTTGTAAATCGTTCAAAACAGTTTTGTAGTTAAAGCCTAGCTTCATACCAATATAAACACTGCCGATATGGTTATCTTGCCGGACTTTTTTAAAAATTTCATCAGATTTTTCAGTGATTGGACGATCAGGGCGTGACTCATCATTCACACGTTAATTACCAGAACAAAAGCGAGCAAACCATTTCCGCGAAGCAGATTTTAATAAAGTATCTTCACAGTAGAAAGCTTTTTCACAAGCATGTACAGCGCTCTTCCCTTTGCCGTAATAATATTGCAAAACATATAGCTCAATTCTTGACTATTTTTCTCCATTTTAAAACGCAAAAAAATTTTCAACCACTACACTAAGTGACACCTGTAAAAGAAGCGTTTAGTGATGTCGCTGCGTGTCAAGGTTCGTGAGTTATTTGCAGTTGATGCGCCATCTATCGGGGAAACATCACGAACTTTTTCTCAGACACATCACATCACTCTAAATACTGCTTATATGGCTGATACTTGTACCATATATATAGTCTGTATGTCTTATACAAAACCTGAGACAGTTTATACTTTTCCTGATGAGACCTTTCCTCACTCATAATTCAAGTTCTGATATATGCGGCTCATGAGCCTTCGCAGATTGTAAGCCAAAGGAAATAAAAAAGATGGTAAAATTTCCAATTCTGGGACATAAACCAACAGAGGACGGACCTATCATTAAGACAGATACTGCTCGCTGTTCAATTACTAGTGAAAATATACGATTCGAAAAAAGAAACTGACGCAAAGCCTCGAATACGAACGGATAGAATAGAATCCAATGGAGAGGCTATTTGAGGCTATTTATCAGTAAGAAAAAATTAGGCAGTAATTATGTACAATGTCATTACTCAGTTTTAGAAATTCACAGTTTTAGAAATTCGAATTAAAGGACGAAATACTAAAAAAAGACCTACAGGTCATGGCTCATTAGTGTGATTAGATTTTTTTATGTTATCTATGAAATGTCTTTATAAAATTAAGCCATATTTGACTATTCTACGCTTACTAAGAGATATAGTTTTTTAACTACTACCGGAAACACTAAATTTTAAGTATTTTTGAATTCTTTCAAAAATTATGAATCCAAAAGTAATTGATTAAAAGTAAAAACATACCACCCATATTGTTTAATGAATGCAACATACCTACATTCCTATTGGACCAATCAAGAAAAAGTTTTGGACACCTGCATATGCTCAGGTTCGCCCATATCTGCTGATGCTTCATACGAACATCCACTTGGATGAAAGACCCGATTATAGCGCCTACGGTGGGTTGTGGTCCAAGAAAGGCAAAACCAAAACCAGACCTCGCTAGAAGGTCAGCCCTTTCCCTTAATCTCCATATCTTCGCTGCCATTGTGATGGCGAAAAGTTCAACCTGAAAGAGAGTGGTGTGTTTTCCTAATGAGTACTTCAACCCAATGTCAGGTTCAAGAAAGTAAGTAACCGTACAGCTCCCTCATTAGTGAGAGAGCCATCGGTGAAAATGTTTTTAGAGCGGACCGAAGAAGGCTTGATAAGGCACTTTCCTTAGCCCACGATTTAATTTCAGGAAAACTCACAGAGAAGTGACGTCCAAAACGAAGCTCTGGTACCATTGTATCAAGCAGCATATTCTTGTTCCAGCCCACACGCTCATAAATAATGGGAAGAACCAGTCTAGCCGTTCTTCCAAGATCCCCATGAGCAGTTGTGGCATCTGCCTGAATGACAAGATCTAGGGGTGGCGGATTAAGTACGACCTTAAGGGCAGCAGCAGCCGTAAATTGCATGGAGCCTGTAATTTCCAAGCCAGCTTATGGATTGCAGGCCCCACTTGTGTCCTTCGCCTCCATACACATGGGCATGGGTCTTACAATCGAGGTGTACATCCAGTACATAACAATCGGTTTCATACCCTTTGTGTAGCCAAAGGCTCTCCGGCATTGGGTGAAGACCCTCATAGCCTCATTAACTTTTTCCTCTCCTTACGGCTTACTTACAGCCTGAAGTCTCAGGATGGCATTGTTATAATATTTCTCTCAAAATATCACTAATAGTTTAGGTGACGTGATGAGGAACGCGGAAACTTTATGTGCAGACCATATCATGTTCTCTTCAGTTGTTTACAGGAGGCTGAAGATAGTCATAGTTTTCACTGTTATTTGTTACTTTACGTAATAAAGTTAAGTTTTAATCGGTCCGTTTATCTTTAATATAAAGCATTTATTTAAACGCTTTACAACTTCAAACAGGACTGGAATGACAAATAGTAATAAAAAGAGATTTAATATCAATAAAGGAACTCTGGTATATGACTTTTGTGTTAAAGTTGATATACACTTCAATCACAAGCTAGCTAGCAATCTTGTTTCTTTTTCTAAATTAAGCTGTTTGGGAAATATTAAAGGTAGAGAAACAACACTATTTCTATAATGACGAAAAAAAACACATTCTTATTCGAAAAGCTATGTATCATTTCTGTATAACATTCATACTAACCTCGGTTTTAGAAACGCTTGGTACAGGTACAGGTGTAGTTAGATCTATGTCTGCATCAATTTCTGATATGCTATCGTTGAACCCATTCGGTATGGTCGTTTCACCACCTTTGGGCGATGAGTTTTGATTTTCTGTTTTATTTCGATAATTCTGGAATATAACACGAGTAACAACGATAACAATGCATAGTAAAACTCCAATAGATCCAGCAATAAGTAGATACAAATACAGGCGCTCCTGGTGATCTGGAAAAAAGGAAATAAGAAATAATATGAGAATTGTGAGTAAAAGTTTTTTTTATTTAATAAATTGCCTATTTTTTTATATTTGCATTTCTCTTTTTAACATAAGTTTATATTTAAGGCAAACAGACAGTTAGGTGATCGAAAAGTATTCAATTCCAGATCGATAGGTTAACAAAAACTTACAATTCGAATTAAACAACAAACTGAATCTCTTCATCGATATCAAAGAATTTTCAAGATCATTCGGGGTGACTTACTTATTTATAGCTTCCTTTGCCCCTATAATTTGATAGTTGTTTAAAAAGACTACCTGAAAAGAACCACATAATCACGCTGTGTAAAGTTTCCATTAGATTTCGGTTTTCCTAAGATGTAAAAACTAATATACAGGGTTTTCTGGAAATAACTGGCAAGCATTCTGCTATGGATAGGTCTGGCTGAGAAAACTACAAAATTACATGTAACGTGCGAGATGAGGGACTTTTGCAGATTATTCCTAATACGATTATGTTGCAGTTATGTTGTAGTATTTTCTCTGACTTCTTTTCAACGGTATTGTTTCTTGAGATCAGCATTGCTTTGAGTCAATGCTCGGGCTATTATTATGTCAATATCTTCTTCACTATGCCACCTTGGCTTCCAGAGTATATCAGTACTATCTTCTGCTGTCATTAATTCACCATCGCATTTAAGAAGTTCATTTTCCAAGAAGCTCCATTTTGTACTGTTTTATTCCTTTCTCAATAATGGAACCTAAGACACGTCTGGTATCGCTAGTTCGTGGGCTTGTAGTTGTTATCATGATATCAGTCCATATCTGTGGCTCTACTTCAGTTTCTTGAATGGTGTAAACTCTTATTAGCTTGTGCAAAAGCGCGATTGTGATAACTCTCCACAAAGCTATGTGGTATTGGTTCCGAAATTGAAAGAGACTTAATTAAAGTTTATTTAAATTTCCAATTACTAATAAAATCTATTGAAAATCTCTGAAAATCTGTTTCTTAATTCTTTATATATATATTTTGGATATCAAGATTTATGAAAATCTCTTGCGAATAATAAGAAAAAACTCCACTATGTCTGCCATATCTTTTACGCTTTCGAATAAAGATCCTTGAATCCGTCCGCGTCGTTTGTGCCGCCGGCCTAATCAGATTCACAAAAAAATTCTTCATCCACAAAATTGCTAGAAGCCTGATAAAAATTGGAAATCTGAGATATTCATTATGGAGAAGAAATCCTGGAAAAATTATATTTATATGCGGCACGTTTCAGTAGTCTAAATTTTTTTAAAAAAAACCCACGTGCTCCCGAGATAGAAGAAAAAATCGAAATTTGTGTGTGTGTGGAATCCGGAGTTTTTGTGGTCCATGTGGCCAGCAAAAGGTTCCCATATCGTCAAATTGATTTTCTATTTACCGATAGAATGCACCAAGGCTAAGAATTTTTGGTTCTTATTTGCATGAATTTTACTCAACAAATGTTTTTTTGCTTAAATAGTTCAAACGTTTTTGGAGGGAGGACAAATTTAATTGTTGAGGAAAAAGTAATTTTACACTTTGTTTAATTATTACTTTAATAATTTTACCCAAAAGAGATATTTTTTTAAGATTTTCTTAGTTTTAAATATTTTTCGCAAATTTTTCTTCCTGGAATATTTAAGTTCTTGAATTAAGTAAGTTTTGCTGGAATAGGTTACGTAATATGGAAAAGTATAGAAGCTATAAAAATCGAAAGAAAATTACACAGCAAAAAATTTTTCCGTAAAGTGAATGGCAACAATGTGTGCCAAGAGCTAAGGTATTTTTCGATAAGATTAGGGAAAGCTCCACTTCATAAAACGTAGATTAGGTTTATATTCCTAAAATGCAGGTAGGTTTTTTTTCTTAGAATCTAGGGAATATATACTCCTCAAAGTGTAGGGAATTTTCAAATTTTTTGTTTTATGTCCCTAAAATGTAGGGAATATTCAATTTCCCCCTAAAATGTAGGGAATATTCCATAAAATGTAGGGAATTTTCACCCCCCCCCCCCTAAAGTGTAGGGAATATTCTCTAAAATGAAGGGAATATTGCCTGAAATCTATGGTAGGGAATATTTAATTTCCCCCCTAAATTGTAGGGTAGGGAATATTTAATTTCCCCCCTAAAATGTAGGAAATATTGCCTAAAATGTAGGGAATAGATAAAAGTTTATAACTACATAAGAATGAGTGGCTCATTTCTCATACTTCCATAAATGTTTCTTTCATTCACACATATAGTATGGAAATCAGTGCTGAGCTCGTTTAAACAAAATATTGAAAAACAATATATGACCTGTTTTTAAAAACAATGTGCGAATTATATTAACGAAAATATATTTGTAACTGTTCCATGAAAAATTTAGAATAATACCCAATTTGTTGAATGTTGTCTTAGTTATATCCGAGAAAGCTTAGCTTTTCGGGAATTTTGCGTACTATGTAGGTTTTCTGGTTCCAAATACCTAAATTCATTGAATGTTCCATTGAGTTTGGGGAAATTAAACTGATTTTGCTTTTCTATCAGAGAAAATGACATTTATTTTTAGGAAAAAACGTTTCTTAAATTTTTTTACAGTGTATATAATAGTGAAATAATTTCTTGTTTAAAATGGAAAAGAATTAGTCGAAATTTAGTTGGTAGTTGGATAATTGAAATAGTCGTTAATATTACCTTAAATGTATGATATCTATTCAAACTAAATCCATTCTGTTAAAAAAAAATCCATTTGAGTTGATTAAATTCATTTAAAACTTAAGAAAACATTTTAATCGATATACATTATTGTATCATTTATTATTTATTGGACGCAATTTCTTCTAGAACTATGTTTTCAGACTTAACGACTGATTGATTGATTTGTTTTTGAGACAAACCGATCAGGAGGCACACGAAGAAATCTGCCTGAAGGGATGAAGTTAATTAATTACTTTGGTTCAGGTCTTAAAACATGCAAAACAGTTAAGTCCTACATAACTACATACCAAAGTAGTTAAGTATATATATAATATATAGCAGTGTCAAAATTTTCAATGTTATTTTAAGAGCTAGTGTCAAACTGTTACTAGCTAACTTAGTCCTAATTGTATTTATTACACGGAGAGAAACATAAATATAGAGAGTTATGTAAAATATATAATGTATATTTATATATTATGTGCCTGCTTAAGCACCTTAAGTCAAATTGATTAATGACAAAATAAATGTCAAACAAATTGAAATAAGTTTCAAATCAAAATAAATAATTGGTCATTTCCAAGAGGGCACAAAACACATTTCTCTACTAATATTGTTTGGGTCTTTGACCGCATAATGGATGTCTATGTATAAAATACTAAACAAAGTACATTGTCCCGGATTAAGTTGTTAGGTTCAATGTTATCCCAACAAGGATATAAATTACTCTAAAACAATTTCTTTTTGTGCCTCAACATCCAGATGGCCCCATTTTAAACACATCGTCTGAAGCCCATTTTCAATTATCTGGGAGCATTTAATTTTGAGACCAAAGTGACAAAACAAGTCCTGCTTAAATCGTCTCCATGTACACGAAAACTCACATAGAAAAGACAAACGAAACAATTCTGACGCCAGCTTAAAAGATGTCCTCTAAATTCACCAATAAAATAAATTTTGTGCTTTTATTGCTTTTCCGTAAAATTCGTTTGTTCTCAACCAGCTTCACGATATCCAGGATATTTTCTGAAATACAGATTGAGTATTCAACGTGGCAACTTGACTCCCTGCCGTTCCAATAAACTGAAGGGATTTCGAAAAGAGCAAGCAAGCAAACTAACACTATGCTGTCTATGTGTATATATAAAAATACATTTTTATATGTATATAAGAAGAGCTTTTCGAAATATCGCGATAAGTAAAATTTCCAATGCTCCAGATATTTTGCACTCTTGTTTTTTGGCTTTCAAAATGTTTTTGATGTGCCCTTTAACTTACTTTTATGGCTCAATGTAGAAACGCCATCAATAGCGAAATTATTCTCGAGATTTATTGCAGTAAATTATGCACTATCGGAAAAATATTTATCGTCGTCTGGATAGGTATATCGTCCTACTTCCCCTCCCACAGCAATAAGTCTGATGTAAAATATTGTTGGATATTATAATCCTGTAGGTACGATATTGTCCATTAGAGATAGAGATTTTTCCTGGAATTGGTGATTGTATGTAAGATAAATTTTCCTTTATCGTTGGGAATGATGTTGTGCAATTTTCGAAGTGTGTATGATATGTTTTAAAGGAATATGAATGTGTATATAATAATAGCTCGAGCACTTAGAAGAACTTAAATGACATGGTAATTAGTATTGGATAGAATCATAATTGCACACACTCCATAACAAGAATCTTTAAAATTAGGGTTGTACAATGCTCGCTTCAAAGAGAAGCCGTGAGGGATGGGATAATGAATGAATTCCATTCCCAGTTTTCGGCAATTATGAATACTATATTCCAAAAACGGAAAGCACGGAATGTGTAATAGAAACAATGGAGAATGACTCGTACGTGATAATCGGTGGTACCCTTATCCTCCAAGTATAACTATGCCAATCGCCAGATGGAATCAGATTGATTGATCACATCTGCATTAGTCGCAGATATGTAGCAGCGATCCCTGATTGATATCCGAGCATGATGGGGAGCAGATATCCACACTGACCATATCCTGCGTACTGGAGTGGAGAGTGATATACGCACCTAAATCCAGCTGAAATCAAAACAATAAATTTAATTTTTGGGAATCAGAAGAAGTCACACGGAACGAAGTTCGGTAAGTAAGTAGGCTGGGGAACGACAATTAGGCTGTTTACACACACGATAGCCATGCCGCTGCCGCTGCGGGTACCTTTGTGCGTATAAAATGTGTAAAAACAAATCAGCCTATTGTACGCGTAGCGGCAACGGCACCGTTACGGCAATATAGAAATATAGTAATTGTAGTGGCATGGCAGCGGTTTTGCCGTCGAGTGTGCAAAAGGCTTAAAGCCAGTGCCTTTGTCGCCATGTGTTTAATCGACTTATTTGTTTCTATATATTTTATACGCACGACGGCACCGCAACGGCCAGCGGCACCAGAATATTTTAGAAAGAGCAGTAAATTCTTTAAAGTGCGTAAAGTGCTTTTTATAATTAAAATGGAATGAAATGGCTATAAAAGTGTGACAAATTGCATTACTGCTCCAAAAAAAAACAACGTATTTTGCTGCAGGCATCTACAGATCAGTAGGATTGAATAGGCATGGTGAGATTCTAGAGCAATCACCAATGACAAAAATTAAAATATTCCACACATATACATATATAATGCAGAAAATAAATTTAAATAATCTTATAAATATTATGAATTCCGTACTTCTAAGCACACAATATATGCCTTTCATCATATAAAGCTATTATATGTATAATAACTTTCAATCTGCAATACACTTTCTGACATTAATTATTTATTTATAGATGTGCCCAGAATCATTGAAGTCTTAGAAAGGAGATGTCTCTACTTGTCTTTTGCTTGTTATTTCTTGCTTTAAAACTTTTAATAAAAATGACTGGATCATTTTTTATTTGGTTTTTAACAATTTTTACTTTATATGCTGAAAATTTTTTATTTGTTAAATAAAAGTTTCTATCACAACATTTTTTGCAAGTAGCGACATCTCCTTTCTAAGATGTCAATGATTCTGGGCACATCTATAGTATATAAATAATCAATATTTTCTAAGCTTGCAGTCTACAGACAGCAGAACTTCCAAAAGCACATCATTCCATCCGAATGTGATGAACAAAAAATGCCAAATTGTAAAATTTATATATAAAATAAGTAAAAAAGCTAAGACCAACTCTTATAATACCCTAGAATCTATATGAATGCGCGTATGAAATTTCGTATTTGAGCAATTTTGATTTTTGAAGTGATTTTTCGCATATATTCCAGAATGGTTCGCCGGACAGAAAAGAAGTTGTTAGTACAATAAAATATCTAGGACTGATCGTCGTCACAGAATATGTAAACAACCTAAATTTTTATATGGTAACACCAAGATGATTTGGCCCGATTTAGCCAATTTTTGAAATTTTATTTGCTATTACTATGAAAACATCATGTACGAAATTTTAACTCTTTATGTCGATGCGTTCGTTCTCAGGCAGTGTCCAATTATATAGAGTGGAAAATGAAATTTTTATATGCCAACTCCACGAAGGAAATGCCCGATTTGTCTAATTTTCGAACTTATTTTCCTTTTCTTTTTAAGTCCGCGTACAAAATTTCAGCTCGCTAAGTACACGCGTTCTCGAGTTATCGTGCGCACGGACGGACGGACATGCAAAAATCAAAGTAACTTTTAATTTTATGCGTGGGTGAACAATCCATACCATTATTATTTCTGTGCGTTACAAACGAAATGACAAACCCCTAAAGATTTCATCTAAGGTATAACAAGAAATTTTTACCGTTAGCATAGTTAACATTATTGACTTTATTTCCTGTATCATTATACTAAAAATTTTTTTCGAAACGAAAATAAATTAATAATTAAAACTATTTTACTGGTTTTGTTTACGTTACTGCCAATTCCACCTCAAGACCTTCTATACTCAAGTACAAATTTATCTACTTGATGTACCATTATTGCGTAAGTTTATGCCTTTTCTGTAATTATGTGTAGTTTTTGTATTAACTTTTCGCATTTCTTAACAATTTAGTGGTAATCCCTCTTAAAGAAAAACCATAAAATTTCATTAAAAGAGACATTTTTTCAGGAAATAATAGAAATATAAACCCCTTCACAAAATTGTTCATCTCCGAAAATAAACCTTGCACTCGCTGTAATAAACTCGAACTGAATGAGCTAATAAAGACTTAACTATAATTGCAACTTCGAAGCAAAGTTAACTTAATGACATGTTGGGACACAGAAGAGTTTTTCGATTGTTTTACATTTAAAATGCACAAGGCAAGAAAAGGAAGCAAGAAAAAAAAATAAAACTCTTTTTAAAACTTTTAAGAATAAGTAGAAAAAATGTGAAAGCGCAAATTGCATGCAACGAAACCGAATGGCAAATGATTCATTTTCGTAAATAAATAAGAAGGGGCGGAGTTTTCACGTTTTACTCTCATAAAATGCTCCCGCGCTTTTGAGAAAACCGGTTTTCATGAAGTATTGATAATGTCAGGACACATGTTGTTGTTGTAAAAGGTCTAAAAGGACACATGTTGTTGCTGTAATCCTATGATATTTGAACAGCACGTGTTTCTGTTTACATTCGATTTGCTCTGAAGAGATTAAGTGGGAGAAATCCAGCATGAGATTCTCTGATATTTTCATTTGATAGGAATTTTATGTCTTCCTTCAGCACCTTGGCCAAAGCGAAATTTCTCTTTTTCTTTAAAAAGTGAGGTAGTGTGACCCGAACTATATTATTATGAATAGTTTGATAGGATCTTGAGGGATTCAATAAGATTTTGTCGTTCGGGTAATCATACGTTCTCTTGATTTTTGTTTTAAACTCGTTGTCTCAGTCGCACTACAATAGTGCATAGCCAACTTCTTTTCCCTCATTAATGTAAAAGACGAAAGTATATGAAATTACTTGTTTCATTAAAAAAAAACACCAAAAAATTTCCAATTTTGCTCTACTCCTTCCTATCTTCTTATTAGGTAATCTTTGCTTCGAAGGCTGACTTGAGCGTCACATTCTTAGAAAGTGGGGGAATGAATCTTAGAATATATAGAGTACAGGAAGTATGATAAGCCAAATTTAGCGTGGTCAAATTCTGGTTGCGCTAGAATCTGTTGCCGCAGTGGTGGGAGCTTAGTACAGGCGTGTGGTAGAATCAAAATAGAGAGAGGGGCAACAAGATATATGGTTGAAAATATTACGCTTGCTCTCACTGAAAATGCTCGTAGTCGCTGGCACTACGCCAAGGTACCCAGTAAGTTCTCAGCGGTTTTAAATGTATGCAGCTGAACGTGCATTTCCCCAATTTTCCCTACTCAAGGAGCCCAAAGAAAAGCTACGCTCATGTACCACTTCCTGTTCTCTCTCTATTCTAAGGAATGAATTCAGCGCTCTGACATGTATAATATAGACTAAGTACGTTCATAGAAATACACTGCAGAAAGTGAGTTCACTTCTATATTGCTGACTCTTTCGGATTAAACCACAAGTACCAACTGAGAGAGAAGTGTAAACAACAAATAAATAAGTGGGTTCGTCGAAATAAATGTTTTTAAATTGATTATTTGCGTTAATTAGTGATAAAAAGTGTTCTACCAAAAGCAATATATTCCTTAGATATGCAGCAGAAATTCGAAAGATTTATTAAAATCACTTTTTTAAATTCCCGCCATTGACGTAAGCACTTTTTTGATACAAGCAATTGTACCCATATGAACTAGAAATTTAAGTAGTTATGTTATGTTTAATTGAGACTTCGGCGACAAGACGTCCCACAGTCGCATTTGCATCTATTTTCTACTTCTACGGTCGAAGTCTCGAACTGTCAATTAAAACATATTTTAGTGACAGATACACGACATTAACTGGGAGGCCAGTTTGACATTTTATCGCTATATTTTATTACTATTTTTATCCGCTATAGATACAAATTAATATAATTAACGCGAAAAAGTTTTAATAGTATTTTGTGGAAACGAAGTTTTTCATTGTCAACAAAAATTTTGCCATCTTCTTCTTATTCACAATCTGGCGTCCGACACTCCAATTATATGTATGTACCATCGGTGGCAATATCTGACTATGGCAAATACTTAAAGAAAAACATATTTGAATATCAAGCAATTTCAAAATTATAATGGTATAGCCAAATACATACATATGTTGCGACAAAATCTGACTTATACATTATTTGTAGCTATGTTCCTCCAGACTACATTAATATTGTTGTTGACAAAGGTCAGAATATTTACGACCTACTCATTACCACATCTAATTTTATTCATGTTAAGATGGATCGTCTTGAAGAATTACTATCTACTAATTGGTGATTTTAAATTACCCAATATACAATGGGTACTAAATGAAGTTGACGATGACTATCTTCCACTTAATAATTTGACAGCAAGGGACACTATTTCATCTCTTGGTCTCAGCCAAATCAGAAATGTTAAGAATGACATGGGTATGCAGTTAGACCTGGTATTTTCTACTGACGCGAGAAACTTATTACTTGAACCTAGCACAGTGAGAATGTCTACTCTTGACAAATATCACCCGCCTCTACTAATTACATATTGCCATGACACAGACAACCTCACTTATTGTGACGAAACGCAATACATTTTCAACTAACTTTTCGGAACTTTCCAGTAAACTTACATCAGCGGCTCTCTAAAACATCTCCTCCATGGTTCAATAAAGAAGCTCAAGCGTCTTAAAAATAGAATGGATAAATTGTGGACATTATAAGTCACAACAACTTCTTTACATCATATAATGAGTTCAAAGAAATTTCCTCTACACTTTATGATGAGTATGCTTTTTTTAAGTTTACTAAGACAAAAATCGACAATTACCCCAATACCATGAGGTACAAGGATTCTGCTAGTTATGATTCGTCTAAAATTTTCGATATATTTGCTTCTTTTTTTCACAATGCCTTTGTTTTGTCAAATTTTCAACCTCAAAATAGTAACTTCAGTCATTTGAACGACTCTCATAACGTTTCATTCACTATCCCTTCAATTTCAGAAGAGGATATACTCGTTCATATTAATGGGCTTCCAAATGACTTCACAACTGGTCCTGATGGGATTCCTCAAGCCTTTTTTAAGTCGATTTGCATCTCCCTGGCAGCCCCGCTGAGAATTATTGTCCAAAATTCGATCGATAGTGGTTGTTTTCCGCAGCTGTGGAAGAATTCTTTTATCATACAAAAAGGGTAGTAAAAATGAAATTTCTAACCATAGGCCTATTGCAAAATTATCTCGGATGCCTAAATTATTCGAATCTATCATTTGCTGTCAACTTTCAACTTCTTGTAAGAATTTGCTCTCTTCAAACCAATATGGGTTTATTTCGGGCAGGTCTACAACCACTAACTTGTTGGCATTTCTCTCGGATACCATTGGCGGGTTGGGAAAAGGCTATCAGACAGATTGTATTTATACAGACTTTAGTAAAGCCTTCGACAAGTTATCTCACTCCGTGATACTCTTGAGTCTTGCAGGCTTTGTCTGGCGTACTTGAAGGGAGTCACTTGGGCCTGTTGCTCTTTATTCTGTCTATTGATGACATTGTCTCCGTTTTGAGGTACTGTAAGGTCTTGATTTATGCTGACGATGTTAAGTTTTTCGTTCACATTAAATCTGTTAACGATTGTGTACAGGTACAGGGTGACCTTTAAACATTTGTTACAATTGGTGCGAGAGCAATAATTTGGTACTCAATATCAAAAAATGTGAGGTTATGACTTTTCATAGGTATCAGACACCAATCAGTTATGATTATGAGTTCTCGTATTCCTCGATTTGCCGTGTGGACTCTGTCTGTGCCTTGGGTGTGCAATGCGACCACAGATTAAATTTTATCTCCTATGAAAGAGTAGCCCTATGCTGGGTTTTCTAAAACGTTGGTTCCGAGAGTTTTCGAATCTCACCATAACATTGCGTTTGTACACTTGCTTTGTGAGACCACTTCTTGCATACGCTAGCCAGGTCTGGTGTCCATTTTACGGTACATACATCGACCGTATCGAGTCTGTTCAGAGAAACTTTTTACGATTTCCTCTCAAGCACCTACCCTGGAATAATTCAATAATTCTTCCACGCTATGAGAATTGCTTGAAGCTTTTAAATATGCCATCGCTTGAGAAACGTCGCATAGTTGCCGATGTAACTTTTGTGCATCAACTCTTAAATGGGAATATTGATTCTCCGCACAATTTGCTGCATGTTAACTCCTCAAGGTCTAAATTTGGCATGTATGAACCTGTTAATCGCATGTGTGGTTGAGCATTATGCTGTTGACATTTCTAAGCATGTTTTAAAAAAGCGTCTAATGTAAACCTTTTAGTTCTCTTTATTTTCTTTTTAGGTTTTCTGTTCAATGTTGCATTACATGTAATTTCACCTGGTGTTTGGTCTATGTTTAGTGTAACATACTAATACTAACACCGACTAAGTTATGAAACGCATGTATTGTTGATCGTTTATTTATTAAACGTGTCCATGCAGCGAGCTTGTGTTAAGCTGGCTCTGATAGTCAATGATCATTGCAAATAACGTTACTGAAGTGCCTATTCTCACATGATTTTTAAGGGACGAATTGGTTCCGATTTTGTAAATTCAATATTTTCGAACTTGATTTCAGGAAAACGAATCAAGCAGTATTTGAAACGTCTAAATTGCTTAAATTCAACCTAGCCTAAGCCAGAATAATAAGAGGATCGTTAAGTGAGCTAAAAGCACCCATACTTAAAATTAATGCTGATTAATAACGTAAACTGAATTTGATATCGTTTCGAATTCAATCGAGTTTCGACTCTCGTTCGAATACGTTTTTGAATGTAACGTTCGCTAATTATGCAATGTAACGTGAGGTGAGAAAAAACGTATCCGCATCGCTCTTTTTACACAAAACTTGTTATCAAGACTATTAATCTTACCAAACATAAAGACAAAACGAGGTATGTATGTGTGTAGATTTTAGGTAAGTAACTAAGTAGTGAAATAGCGATTTGTTAAGCAAGTCGTATATAATACAATGGGCAATGACGCAGGTGAATGTTCCGGTAGAAATTTATGTTTTTTTTTATACAGGATCACTCAAAAGCATCCTTATACTATATTTCCAGTCTTTTCTGAAATTCCTTTCAGAAACTTTTCCCTTCTTTTCAATGTTATTTTCTAAGAACTCGTCGGTATAGGAAGGAGTTAGTAAAAGATTTAAACAACGGGCAGGCAAGTTTCAGAAACACGAAACAATAAAGCTCCTTGCAACCATTGTTGTCCATACACTGCTGAATTTTTTTTTTTACCCTCGTCACCCCCACCGGTTGTCTAAAGTGATATAATATCCTGAAAATGTAGCTCCAAATGTACACATTTATTCGCAGGATATTTATGCAGCCGTATAACAATTATTTGTTGTATTCATTTTATTAATGCATGGAATGAAGTAATGGCTTGCTATTCAAGGATGTACTAGAAATCCACCTTTTTCCGGTGGATGATAGGCGGTCCAATGTACCATGTTTAGTTATATAGAACTCAATGTTCATATACCTTGTCCTAATTTCGGTAGATGGTGAATTGGTCTGTGAAAATTGTATAACTAAAATAATGAGTTTTGAAGTTGAATTTATTTAAAACACTGCAAACATCTCTTACTTTGGTGATTGAATGATTTTATTATGCCATTTAATTATATAAAATTGTAACACCGGTAAATTATACTAAAATTATTTTATAACCGTTTAAGAAACGCAAAACTCATCAACTGATGAGATTACCTCGATATGACGTAACTAGGACTTTTTTCTGGGGTGGGCCAGCCCCCCTCCCTTTCGTAAATAGGTTATAAAAACATTTTGCTTGTGATGTATTCCAGTTAATGAGTATTCGCAGCTATTGACCGCAATTTTTTGTGCATTGCTTTGAGCACTAACAAGATAGCATGTTGATATAATGCCTAGATTCAATAAAATTGCATAGATTAAAGTTACTAAAGTTAAAGAGAGTACAGAGTAGAGAGAGTCTATAAGTTACAGAACCCCAATAATCTAATTTTAGAACATAATTTCCGCTAAAATAGCTCTGAACACAAAAATAAAATAATTCTCATAAAAAATTAAATAATATAATTTTCATTTTACAAGTCGCAGTCTTCATACGTCAAACCTTATTTCCGCTCCCAAAAAAAAAAAAAGATAGATCAGCACTGCAACTGCAGGTAGGTACTTGTTCCGATTCGGAGATTCGGGGCGATTTTAATAAGAAAAGCTTTCGAGATATGGCAGTCTTTGTCGGGGTTGCAATGTTAAGGTCAGAAGAACAACGAACAGTTTTCAATTGTTTCACCTGGAGAGAGAAAAGCATGGTACATCGCTTATCAGTTAGAGTATAAGTCATCAGCATTCAATCAATTTTTGGATAACTAATCAGCCAACATTCGATGATGACCAACGGCGACGAATATTTACGAAATAGTTTTAGTCGGAAATTTAAATTATTGTGAAAATAGATTCATACAAAATGTGATTGCCGAATTGAGTGAAACTGCATTTTTTCTTTACTCCCAATGAGCCCAAGCGACACTCATCTATTCCCTACAGTCCACTAGAACCATTCAACGCGATTTAAATTTTTATTAAATCATAGGAACTAGTGTTTCACGATTTTAAAACAAAAATAAAGGAAAGTGGTGCCGTTTAATTAACTGATACCTTTCTTTTCCCCATCCTTCCCTTCCTTCTCTCACGTACTAAGGAAAATAAATCCAAATCCTCAAGTTCTATACACGAAACTGATATGATAGTGACGCCCTGCCTAATGCCCGTATTTATTCCAAGTACCAGGACCCATACTTCAAATCTTTTAAGTACAAGTACAAGTTCCGGTATTGGTACTTAAAAATTTTCAAGTACAAGTCCATGTACTAGTACTGGTACTTATAAAGTCAAGAGCTTTCGAAAATTCAAATCAAAAATTTTGAAAAGTCTATAGCCAGCTATATAACTGGATGAGGTTACCGTTTATGATATATAATAAAATATCGTATAAGCTTTTGCTGTTTTAATTTCGACATAATTTTGGAATTTTGTTCATAGAGTATTTGAGTTTGAGTTTAGCAAAACAAATGTCACATCAGATTATGATTGCCTTTGTGTAGCATTTACAACACCTGCAAATGCAGAATCGACGCTCCACATGTGCGGAGAAAGGCAGCGGATTGTGGTACTTGATTGCCACCCTTCTCAACTAAAGATATCGATTCAGCATGTCAATCTCTGTCCTCACATATTGCCCTAATTTTCGTTCTATTTTACTAAAGGCGGTAAGATTTCTTGAAGCACTGTCGAGGTGCAGATAACGTCTATTATCAGAAGGCGTGTTTAAATAATTTACAAGAGCTGAAGTACTTCGCGTTATGGCGGTATTTGTAGTAAGCGCATTAAGTACCAGTATCGGGATTTGTACTTGACAATTTTTTGAGTACCAGTATGGGGACTTGTACTTAAAAAAATTTAAATCCAGGTCCTGGTACTGGTACTAATACTTAAGTACCAATGTACTTAAGTACTTTACAGGTCTGAAGTTAGATACACATTTTAGAGCAATTATGTACGTTTTTATTAAGCGCTAATAAAGAGATAATTAAAGTCTGTATACGTTTTAGTCTACGTTTTCTTTCTGCAAACTTATTTAGCACCTGTTGCGCTGTGAGTTTGCTTTTAATTATCTCATGTTGACGAGTGCCTTGTTCGAAAACCTCTCCTGAAGCAGTTGCTCTTAACCAAGTTTTAAGTCGATGGAAAAGTTCCGTTCACAGCCGGCCGAGCTGGCAGGAAGACCCAGAGCTGCTTGCAGTTTCGTGTATAAAACATAGAAAACATTTTTATAATTTTCTACAAATGACCCTCCACGTTTCAGGTATAATTTTATAAATGAGTCAACTGACAGCGCCAAAGGTAGATTTTCAAACCTATTTTTGAAGGTAGTGATAATGTTGTCCATCACTTGGTTGTAAATATGTATCTTCCAATATTCGGGTGGCCTTGGCCTTGTATTTGATGCAAAGTCCACTAAATTACTTTTACTTAGAGTGGACTCTATTACAAAGTCTTTTGCTTTCCCCGGTTGCCATCTTCTTTTCGAGACTCGAGTAGGTTCTAGACAAATTTAATGTTTTTTCTGTGAATTGCTCGGTTTCCCGAAGTATTTATTGTCTAGAGTGCTAATATAGTTTTATTCCATATTATTGAATTTTTTAATTGCGTAAATATTTCTTCCTTATAAAGATAATCAGCCTAATTACTGAATTCGTTGGGATCGGAAGCGGAAAAGCTTAAAAAAGCCTTTTACCGGAAAATGAAACAAAGTTTTTTGAAATTTTCAAAATTTTTTGAATATCAAAGATCAATTAAAATTTCCGCACAAACTGTCAAAATTGTTCTGCACGATTTCTCCTACTGATCACGCTTTTGTCAAAATTCAGTGGAATCAGACCAATCTCAAAATAGTTTTGAAAAATATTAAAAAGATTTTAATAAGTTTTCGTTAAAGCCTTTTCGATTCCGATCCGAACGGTTTCAATTTTCATATATTCCTGGGCGGTGGGAGGGAGGGGGGGGGGCGTGCAAACCCTGGCTCCTACCTAGTGACGCCAATGTAGCACGACTCTGAATATTTGTGATCAATATAAATCCCCATCCATAATCAAAGAGAGAGCATTATTATGATGATTACTATCAGTACGTTTACATGAATATTTGAAATATACTTGAAGTATGCTCGAAGTAATCAAAATATCATGAAAAGGCTCATTCAACGCGTAAATTTAAACTTAAGTAATTGAAAAATTAAATTCAAGAAAAATTCAAGTCAAGTAATTGGAATTACTTCAATCAACCGCCTTACCTGAGCTTCAAGTGGATTTCGAGTAAAGTACTAAAGTATTCATGTAAACGTACTGATAGTCGTCCTTGAAATGAGTAAGCTTACATGGACAATACACAGTTAGCCAAAAGAGCATCGCTAAAGCTTCACAACTGGGGGATACGATTTGTTAACAGTTATTATCGGCAGAGTTTTTATTCACTTGGTGGCCGACTGGAGTCATTTGCAGATACAATATTTTCATGTGTGCCGTTTTGTCGGCCTCCAATAATGCATAAAAAATCTAAAGAAAAATCTCGAGTGAAATTCTAAGAATAAAATGGGAGCTTCACTATATCAGTTGCGGCATCTTATATTGGAGCGAGGCATTGCTGGATAAGCCACTGATTATGTCATCAAGTCGAGGAATCGTCGATTTTATATTCAATCGAAGCGTTACTGGTTTTTATTCTACTTGCCCAGTTCAGTCCTTATTCATATGTTATTTGTTTCTCTATGCAAGAAGTCAACTCTTGTTTTACCCGGCGGATTTTAGAGAGAGATTGTAGTGGATAATCGGCTAATTTCGAGATTGTAGCACGCTATCTCTATCGCAGACGCCTTGCCTCACACACTGTGTGGGACGGGCATCAGAGTTGTGTACATATCAGATAGGTGGGTTCGGGTCTCGGTCGAATAGGAATAGTTACGAGGTCGACCAGTCGATCGCGAACGACGCTTTGGCCAACCCTGCCCTAGATGAAATCTAGAGGGTATACCAAGTTTGGTTGTAACGCATGGAATTAATTATGATAGAGCGATATGCATTGGACACCCACGCATAATATTAAATGTTTTTTTGATTTTTGCTTATCCATCTGTCTGTCTGTCCGCACGATAGCTCGAGAGCGTGTGTACTTAGAACTGAAATTTTTAAAAAACAAAAAGGAAATTTAAGTTCGAAAATGGGACAAATCGGGTAACTCCTTCAAGGGGTTGCCATACCAAAATTTCGTTTTCCACTATATATTTGGACACTACCTGAGAACGCGTCGACTAGTAAATAAAATTAAAAAAAGGGCTAAATTGGGCAGCCCCTTCGTAGTGTAGCCAGATAAAAATTTACAAAAAAAAAAAAAAAAAAATAAAATGTTTCACACTCTAATAAAATTTCGTTGCGCTGTGCATTTCTGTAAAGTCTGTTATTTCAAATTTAAACTACTTTTGCGTGCGCTACGGTTTTAATTTAGATTTTAGGTAGGTATTAGGGTTATTATGTTTTAAATTTGTGCAAAACTCCATGGATAAAAGTATTTATTAGAAAGTATACATATATGCCATATGCTAAGCTAATATTGCAAGCCCAGCAATTAAGAACTGATCAATGGCCAAATTAATTTTATCGAACTGAATGTATGAAAATGAGTGAGGCGAGCATATTTGTAAGTGTATAAATATAGACACACTAGAGTTAATTTTAAACTCCACTGGTATCTTTCATTGATTGAGCTCTTTAGCTCTTCCCATTATTATCTTCTTAGCTCTGGTAATTTTAGGCTTTTCTAATAGCGGGCTCTATATAGCTCTCTCTCTAGTGCCAAGCACTTGCCAAATAGAGCTTTGGGAAGCTCGCTCTCTGACAAGAATAAGAAAATTTAACTTGTTTTCTTTTTGCTATCAGTAGAACGAAACAGCAAAAAAATAAATTTCCTACAAAGCTTCCAGTGAACGGAAATATTTTACAATGTGCTATAGATGATATAGTCGACAATGGAAAACATGTAAATGACAGCAAAATTGTTTTCAAAACTACTTTAATGTCCTTTGCCAATGACAAAACTTCTTGATTTGTTTATGAGAGCCGAAACCAGTAGCTGGCTAAACTTATTTCTGATTAGAGCCATCAAAATACTGCTCTTCGGAAGACTATAGTAGAGAGCTATCAGCTTCAATAAAACAATTATCGGTTTTTTTCTCCAAAATTAAAGAGATTCTTTGTCTCAGTATTGATTACACATGACTAAATTTTTAATACACAACCTATAAAGAGGAATAAAATAAATTGTCGGCGTAGATTGGGTAAAAGTGTGAGTAGCAAATATCTAGATCATAGTAAAAAAAAAAATCAGTCTAACCTTTTTCAATCATATTTCATACACAATAAGACCTTCCAAGGAATACCTATATGCATGGATCAGAATAGCAATCAATATAACAACAACAATACCATCGTTTCCCACGAATGAGGATAGTTGATATTGGCTATAATTTATATATTAGCAAACGCGTTTTTATCCTCACGCAGGAAGAAGAATATTCGTTGGATGAATAGATTAGATAGAAATAGAAATAGATAGAATAGAAATAGATTAGAAATGCAATATTTTTTTCTATTTAAGTCTCCTTGAAACGGTTAAACAAATTTGTCAATAAACTTCTCGAATTTTTAGCCTTTTTGTCGTATGTGCCTTATTATCTCCTATGGTATCTATGTAAACGTACAAAATCTAATATCACATTGCAGTTATGATTGACTGTAAATTATCTTATTTCTCAGATTCCAAAACCAAAAATATTTATACATTCCCCCATTCCTATAGTGGGTATTATTCGGAAGGAAGGAAGCTAAATATTGACCATCATTCCAAATGTTAAGGAGTCCATAAAAATATTTTTCTCTGTCTCTAAAATGCCTAGATATGTCAAGGAACTTGTTCCATCCTCTCCACTTACTTGTGACAACGACGTTAGGGTTCTTTTTTACGAAGCAATTTTTCATAAAATTTCATCACAGAGCAAAATATAAGACTGTTTGAAGGACGAAAAATACCACCCTGAGACCACCCAAAATAGATTTATGTAATTTAAACAATTTCGTAAGATGGATGTTGACCCAACTACTTGTTTAAATTGGCATAGAATTTTTTTTTTGTTGGACCTTCGTTATGAATCAGATGTGTGATTTCGGTCGTTATGTATCTTGACAATCTAGATTTAGATTTAAGTAAAAAAAGAAAAGGAAAATAAAATATCGGGTTTCTTTCCATTCTGTTCCAATTACATCGTTAAATATTGAATTTGAACGAATTAGTAAATTGGAGAGATTTTAAAGCAACGCACTATGGATCAAAAATCTGCAGTTTTGTTACTTTTGAATATATAGACTTGAAATTTTGCATACAGCTTTTAAAAGAAAAGAAAGTTTTTTTTGTTTGAAAATGGGAACAATCGGGCAACTCCTTCGTGGGGTTGTAACACAAAAATTTCGTTTTCCACTATGTATTTGGACACTGCCTGAGAACGCATCTACATAGAGAACTGAAATTTTGTACATGGTGTTTTCTATATAATTAGACACTGCCTAAGAACGCGTCGACATAAAGAGCTAAAATTTCGTACATGATGTTTTCATAGTAATAGCAAATAAAATTTCAAAAATGGGCTAAATCGGGCAAAACCATCTTGGTATTCCCATATAAAAATTTAGGTTTTTTACATATACTATGAAAACGATCAGTCCTAGATATGAATATGAGATCCTATGAAATTGATCATAATCAGTTTTACTGTCCGACACGTAACGTTCTCGAAATATATCCGAAAAACCACTTCAACAATCAAACTTGCACAGAGAGGAGACCATACGAAATTACATACGGACGTTCATATAATTTATCATAAGAATTGGTTTTTGACCAATTATAGATTTTTTAGTTGTTCTCTTCTTGTTTTAGCTGTTTGTTTTCGTCATTTGTCGCCGGCCATTTTCCAAAGGAAATATTATATGATATAATATAAAATCATCTCCATGCACCTGATCCAGGCTGTCATGTTCATAATCCATACTGGAAATAATTTTCGTCTTCTGGCCTGGCAGTGATTTTCTCTAAATTGTCCATTAGACGTGAAGTAATACCACATATATAGTACATGTGGAGCCTGAAGGAGTGTCAGTTAATACCTCAGGCACAAGAACTAGATGTCGCATGCTGTATCAAAAAACTATATAAAATTTATATGGCTGGGTGGTCCATTCCGGAATGGACCAAAACATTTGAAATAATGTATACGTCCAGTGATTCATATTTTTTCGTATCTGAAGTGTTGACGAAGTCGATCAACTGTATACAAAACTGCTATTACAAAAACATTTGCTTTCGGCACGCTCTAAAACATGTTATGGCCCATTCCACAATGCACTACCCATTTCACAATCTGTATACTCTGCTCTAGTATGCCATGTGACATCTAGTTTTAGCGCCATCTATGATATTATCCACAACAACTCTAATTTTCTTGGTAGTTGTTTTTTCGAAAACTCGATCAAAATAGGCCGACAGAACCTTATAGATGAAAGCACTGCATTTTGCCAGACAATATATAGTGCCAGTTGCTTCATCAAATAACCTTATCGAAACAAAAGAAGTAGTGAGCAATTTTCAGTTCAGATTTTGTTTGTCAGAAAAAGTTGAAGACGTGGAGACAGTTGATTCGTTTTCTGTCATTGGAACAGGCAGAGTTCAAGAATATTCTGTATCAAGCCAATTACTATTAGTTCTAAAAAAATGATCGTTCTTGCGTGAAGCTTTAGCCAAACAGTTATTGAACTGAGATAATAATTTGTTTTCAAGGTCACAAATTATCAATTCTATGTTGCCGTGTGAAATTTGATAATTTTCATTTAACAATGTACTCAGAACCGAAACAATTTTTCTGCTCTCAATGTAGAAAAGTAACAATTCACATTTTGAACAGTTAAAAACGTTATAATTATTATGTATTGCAAACTAATAACGTACAATAACGATTGTGATGAAACGTCTTTTGTAACCAAGCTTTATGTAAGAAAATCAAATGAGGGTGTGAGTACAAAACTATATCAAATACCTACAATGTACTTCCATATTCCATAGTGCATCGTGTGACTTTTCTGTCTTTTTTAGTTATTTGACAACCACTAACCCCTATAGGTAGTCTGCTGTGTGGAACAGTCAAGTCTTTTTTTTACTGACATAGAACTTATAACAAAACCAAATCACAAACACTATGTTCCATCATAATTTCTTATAAGAAGAACTTTTCTCGCCAGTAATCCAACAATAAGGTCTTCTTTTAAACCATATGTGCACACACGTACATCGACTTTTGTAAGCATAGTATAAAAGCCGTGCACACATTCGAGGAGTAGATGCAAACTGTTAATAATTTTAAGTCTAGTATTGTTATAAGTGTGTCCTTTTACTCCAACGCAAGCCTCTTCATATCTAAAAATTGTACACATATGTAGTAGGTACATATAATGGTCCTTTAATGTTACAATATTGCAAGGTATTGCAAAATGAATTTTGAAAGAACACGGAACTTCTGACCGTTTTATAACCCATGCCGGTGTGCCGCAAGGCTCTGTGCTCTCTCCTAATCTCTTCCTAATTTTTATTAATGATCTGCTAGGTCTCACTTTCAATCCTATTCACAGTTTTGCAGACGACAGTACCCTTGATTTCGTGTACTCGTTCAACTCTAAAGCTGATTCTCGTGCGAATGTTATAGCTGACAAACGAAGCTACATGTTCAGTTCACTAAACTATGACTTCACAAAAATACTCGCTTGGGGCAGAGCGAATCGGGGCTTGTTTAGTGCTTACAAAACGTAATGTTGTCTGTTATCACTTAAACGTACTCCAACTCCCACTCAACCCATTTCTGTCGATCGAGAAGATATCTCGAACTCACTATCTCTTAACATCTTAGGCATAGAAACATCCAACGATCTTAGGTGGTCCGATCACATTTTTGGTATTGCCAAAAACATGATGAAATGCCTAGGCTTCTTGCAAAGATGAAATATTTTACTCCATCAGACTTGGCGCAAATCTACAGATCTCATATGAGGCCTAGATAAGAAAATGGCTCCATTATTGGCCATGGGCTGGACGCACTGCATTGTCCGCGTTAGACAGAGTCCAAATGGAGGCCTTCCTGCTTATTAACGATGACATATTAATAGCAACTATTGATTGCCTAGAGCACCAACATAATGTCGGATGTCTGTCTCACTTTTATCGCTACTTCTATGGTCATTGCTCTGACGAAATTTCTATCCTGATCCCTGATCGAATTCCCCTATGCGCACCACACCAGGTGTAACCCGAGCTCATCCTCAGACCTTTGAAGTCAAATTCGGCCGTACCGTGAAATTCCGTGAATCATTCATAAGCATCCTCAACCCCCCCCCCCCCCACACTATGAGCAACAAACATTCAAGCGCAATGGGCACCGTCACCTACTTGTCGCAACCTAATAATCCACAATTTTCTACCCCTTATTACTTTCCAGCCAAGCTATGCTATGGTATCTTAGGGTATGACCTCAGCTTTGGCAACATCTTAAAAAATAAGGCATATAATTAAAGGGTAAGTGCATCAAATTTATACCTATATAGTTTGGGACCATCGTATTTTATTATATCCTGTAAGGCGTCGTATTTTTCATAGACCTAAAATATTTCAATTTTCTTAGAGTAGGTACGTCAAGTGAGTTGATAATATGTCTGAATGCGCAGCAACTCACTGTCAACTCTCACTGAAAATCCTTGCGGAAGAGCTAATGAGAGAATATCTACGCAATGCATAAATGTGTTTAGAAAAAAACTCCTCTCCATGATGTGAAAAACCAAATTCCTAGTTTTGAAAAGAATTTTCACTCATTACGTGGGAGAAGATGCAGAGAGGTGAAAAATTGCAAAGATTTCTGAAAAAGGCTAGGAAAGGCAATAAAAGATCGATTGCTAAGAAAATTTGCAATAGTCGTTTTGGGTGAAATGAATAACATCGAGTAGGTAAGGCCTGATAAGGATTTACTTCCGAGTATTAAGTTGCTGTAGATGCATGCAAAATTGCGAATATTTACTTACTCATGTAATGTGTTGTATTGCTGCTGTATTATGTATTGTGGTTGCCTAAAAGGTGTTTAAAGCAATTATACTTTACGAATATTGCTTGCAGATATAAAATCTACAGTAAGGATGTGTTCAGCGTGGAAAGGTTTGTAATCGCTTCAAAGTAAAATGTAAAGTTCGAAGTGGTTTCGAGCGGTTGATATTTGAGTGTTAAATATGCCCATGTTAAGATCAATACAGGTTTTTCTATACGAAATTTGCAGGGCAATAATAATTAAAAGGATAGCTTTCGATGAATTTCAGCATTTGTTCAGTCCAATGCCCCGAGAGATTTTATGCGTATTTTCGCATAACAAATGCTACTTTTGAGAACATTTTACTTATATACAACTTCATCTCATCCCACTGCCTTTAACCGCGCACACATGAACACTTGCATTGTTTACGATAACTGCGACTTTTTTAGATGGTTGCACGCGAAACCGCACGTTCCACGCGAAACCTCACCGTTCCACACCTCGTCAGAGCAAGGCAGATCCTGACGCTTTAGGGGGGGGGGGGGGGGGTATGTTAATGTTAAATTAAAAAAACTGAAAATATGAAAGAAATCAATTGCTAAGTCAAGTTAAATGCCTTCTGACTTTATTTAAGCTCTCTGTCTTTCGCAAATAAGCTATTTTCTGCTAAGTCAGAGCTATTTTTTGACAGTCTTCGAAAGCATAATTTAGCATATTTAAGCCACGGTCGGGCACTGTAGCTAAAAAGTAGCTATAGGCAAATATCTGTAAGAGATGGAAAATTGAAATGTAGCCATTCCTTTGCTTTGGAGTTTATTACTTTAAATAAGTTCGCGCTATACCTTTTCTTCACAATTTAATTTATTGTTTACGCATTTTGTTAAAGTATTGCAGAAGCTAACTTGGTCTTTCAAGACTATTTCGTGCAGATATTAGCTTATTTTCTCGGAAAGAAATAAGCTCCAGCTTGCACAAATAGCTTAAGGTCCAGAGCATAAATTTTGAATGCGGCCATGGAATTAAAATTTTCGCTATATATGCAAATTGTGAGAGAATTTTTGCCCCATTATATTGAAAACATTTCTAATGAGGGAAACAATAATTATTTCAAGTTAATTTTCTTTTAAAATATTGGGTACACCAATAAATTTCAGTCTGTTAGACGAGAAATCTCCTTCATGTTATTTCAATTATGGCTAGCTTCACAATCCAGTTTAAACCAAGATTTAGTTTAAACGATCCTCCAAGTTTACACGTAGTTTAAACCAAATCGGGTTTCACAGTGCATTTCTTTCAGTAACGTTGTTAGTACTGATTAAATTGTGAACTAAATTATTTTTTCTATCATTCAATATGACAATCGGAAAAAGTAAGCAGACCAGATGTTAAAAAATAAAAAATATGAAGTTATATTGACTAATTTTAAGTATGCCACCATCCAAAATGCCTATAAACTTTAGTAGAAGTAAAGTTGTGCTATTGCTTTCCCTAGTGCATAAAAAGTTCATATAGTAGAGTGCAAAGTTCTTTATTTAAACGGAATCTAGCATAAAACTCAACGTCGTAGCACTAATGAAAATGATTTGGCCGAATTAATTACTCTGTCGGTCGTCGACAGAGTTTTCAATTTAACTCAAAAAGATTTTGTTCATCCCCAAAAATGTCTAAATCTGAATCCATGATAAAACTATTTTCTTTATACAAACAAACAATGGTACTGTCAAAATAAAATGTCACACATTTCAAATACTTTTATCATGAGTTTAAATCGACGGATGGCACGGTTTAAAACTCTAACTTAAACTGGGGATTAAACCAAATTGTGAAACCCATTCGTCGAGTTTAATCTAAATATTTGGTTTAAGCTCAGACTGTGAAACTGACCATTAGTAGCTCGGAGTTCACCTAAAGCTATAGGAGTAATTATTGTTGTTATTTAAAAGTTGCTAAACTAAGTTATCTCTCATCTGAATTTCTATTTTTTTGCAACTCTTAATACCTTTTAAGTGGTGATTTCTGTCATTTTGCACATTGGACATGTTTAACTTTTGCATAAAAGCCAAAAATACCTAAAATTGTTTGCCCAAAATCATAGCACGTGCAGCTTAAATAGGTATGGAAGACGGACATATGTAACCTTAAATTTCAATACAATTACACTACAAACCTTTCAGAAACTGGTGACAATGTTTGCACAAAAGGAGCTACTGTTTGAATTGTCAGTACACACCTACGAACGCGGCTGTAGTCGGTTCGATGTTTAATTTGGCTAACCACCACTACCTTTTTCGCTCATGCATAGTGACACATTGTTATGTAGGTGAACTTTATTTATACCACACCGACCAAGTACAACGTTATTCAATTCTCCAGTGCAGAATTGCCCTTTGATGTCCTAATTTACTTATTTTGCGGAAGCATGCTGACATATTATAGGCAACCACACATCATAATATGATACGTGCGGGAGTGATATAACACGACAACCGTGGGTTCCTGTTTGATCCCTTTTATCATTTTTTAATAA